>JABAJX010019813.1:0-17282 GCA_018221735.1 Termitomyces sp. K1Aa
GATGAAGAGTGTGGCACATGGGTGGAATTGTGGTGCACGTAACTTGCCATAAAAGGAATTAAGGATGGTAGAATAAAGTTGAGACAGACTGAGATAATGACATCATCGATTCTTCCTGAGTACGTATATAACATGTCAAGCTTTCGAGGACGACATTTTCTCCCCAACCGCCATGGCTCTCTCTAAGGTATGTAGTCCATCTTCTTCAAGACTCGACGCCTATTTCATCTCCCAGCACGTCAACCCCGACCATCTCATCAAAATATCCCATGTTCGTATCTTTGACTGACGACTACCCCTTCATGGTTGCTTAGTCCCCTCCAGGATACGAAACCCCATCACCACGGTCTCACCACAGCCAACATGAATGAGATTCACCATACCTATGGTTCTCGCTACGGCACTAGTCCTATTCCCAAATACAAGATCGCCTCAAAGGTGCATACACTCACCTTCGTTTTTCCTTGATCCCTCTGACGCGACAAAGGGCCTCAGTGCAGCCGCAACATATCAAATCATCCATGACGAGCTCAATTTAGGTGAGAAACCCTTCTGATTCCGCGCCTTTCGTTTTCTAACATCAATTCCGTTTAGATGGTTCCACAGTTCTTAACCTGGCATCTTTCGTACACACCTGGATGCCTCCTGAGGCCGATAAGCTATTCTATGAGAACGTCTCCAAAAACTTGATAGGTCAGGAACAATTTCATTGGTATCTGCAGTTATTGTCCTGACAATGCATCATTAGATATCGACGAATACCCAGCTACTCGTGAGTTATCTTCTTCTAAAAGAACGGAGTTACGGATCTAATAATACTGCACAAACTTAGAGGCACTCCACACCCGATGTGAGCATACCCACGTTCCGTCTGTTACGCATGTGCTGAATCTGTTCATAGGCATCTCTATCCTTGCTGATCTATGGCATGCCCCCTCGGCAAAGAATACAATCGGAACAGCGACGACAGGATCATCAGAAGCGATTCAACTTGGTGGCCTTGCCATGAAGAAGATTTGGCAAGCTAAGCGTAAGGCCGCTGGAAAGAGCATTCACGAACCAGGGTGACTTTTTCTCGGATTTTCATAACGGCCAACCTGACAAAGTTGAAGCCCTAATATTATCATGGGTGCTAATGCTCAGGTCGCTCTTGAGAAATTCGCTCGCTATTTTGACGTCGAGTGCAGGCTGGTGCCTGTATCCGTCGAAAGTCATTATAGGCTCGACGCGAGTAAGGTCATGGATTACGTTGATGAAAACACAATTGGTGTCTACGTCATCCTTGGAAGTAAGCCTTCCTCCCCGTCTTTTTAGTACACTATTTCATGGTACTAGGTACATATACCGGCCACTATGAGCCCGTGAAGGATATCTCTGATCTACTTGACGAATACGAGGCCAGGACAGGCAACCATGTGCCCATTCATGGTCAGTCTTTTGTCCTGAAGATCATGATGTAGTCCTGACATCATCCTCAGTTGATGCTGCATCCGGTGGATTCATTGCTCCGTTCGTGACAGTAAGTACATGAAGCATGTAATGTGCTGACTGTTTGATTGCACTTTCATATTACAGCCAAACCTAGCATGGGACTTCAAGCTACCTCGAGTAGTCTCGATCAATACGTCGTAGGTTTCTTGCTATTCTTAAAATGTCTGCTTTTAACTTCTTAAAAAGGGGTCACAAATTTGGACTGTCCTACGTCGGTGTCGGTTGGATCGTCTGGAGGGACAAAGCCCATCTCCCAAAGGAACTCATTTTCGAGCTTCACTACCTTGGTTCGGTCGAGTATTCCTTCTCCCTCAACTTCTCTCGTCCCGCAGCTCCTGTTATTACTCAATATTTCAACCTCATCCATCTCGGTTTCGAAGGTTATCGCGCAGTCGCTCTTGATGACCTCAGAAATGCTCGCCTCCTTAGTCGTGCTTTAGAGGCGAGCAAGTATTATACCGTTTTGAGCGACATTCATCGTAGGATTGATGGTCCCTCGAAGGCTTCGAAAGGTGTCAATGAAGACGATCCTGAAGTAAGATTTGAATGCCTTTCTCACCATCATTGTTTTTTTATTCTTGGACATAAGATTTATCACCCTGGCCTTCCTGTAGTGTCATTCCGTTTCTCAGACGAATTCAAGGAGAGACATCCCGAAGTCCAACAGCGATGGATTCAAACCCTTCTGAGAGCGAAAGGATGGTGAGTCTTCAGGCTCTAGATTTCCAACGATAGTGACACAATATCAGGATTGTACCTAACTATGAACTGCCTCCTGCTCTCGAGAAAGTGGAGATCCTTCGCGTAGTTGTAAGAGAAAATATGACTGAAGTGGTGAGTTACTATCCCCAGGTAATTCGATGAGCCTGACAGGTCATTGCAGCTGGTCGATCAACTCGTCGCTGATCTGGTAAGTAGGGCACAAGGCGTAGTGTCGAACAAGACTTACACGCAATGCTCAGATGGAAGTAACGGAGTCGCTTGCACAGCCCGCGACCTCTTTTCACTCGCTCAACATGCTTGACAACATTGGTCACAGGCGCAGCAGGGTTGAACACCACGCAGGGACCCTGGAGAACGGCTCCGGTTCAAAGTCCTCTGGTACTTATGCTAGGCCTTGCTGAAGAAACCGATTGATTGAAATACGCGAAATTGTAAGATAGCTGTAAGTTCCTAGTGTTGTATTTTGGAAAGAAATGCAACATGAGTATTTGGTCGTCATGCTGTAATGTTCTTCGACATGTGGTTGTGCCACCAAGTCCGATGTTCGGAGGTGATTGATCGATGACATCATGTCATCGATATCATTCGTTGAGCGGATAGTATAAGAAGACTCCCCAGCAACTTCCCAGGACATCACTCTACATACATATTTTACCCCCAACCACTATGGCTCTTTCCAGAGTATCCTGAATTCCTTTCTCTCCTAAGTATCGCTTATATGATTGTTCCACAGCACGTAAACCCCGAACAACTTATCAGGGAATCCCGTGTCAGTCCTCATATACATATCCTTTTAACTGACACCTGTTCTGATTCCACGTTAGGACAAAAAAACTCACTACCATGGCCTGACCCAGGCCAATCTTAATCAGATTGAACACACCTATGGTTCCCGCTACGGCACCAATCCTATTCCAAAGTACAGATTTGCCTCAAAGGTTGGCGACAAGTAATTCAATAATCAAATATCTCAGGTTGACGCAACATAGGGTCTCAGTGCCGAGGCTACATATCAGCTTATTCACGACGAACTCAGCCTCGGTAAAAAAACTTCCATTTCGTATATATCGGAACTGACAAGGACTCAGATGGCTCTCCGGTTCTGAATTTGGCGTCATTTGTGTCCACCTGGATGCCCCCCGAGGCTAACAAACTCTTCAACGAGAATGTTTCTAAAAACCTTGTTGGTCAGTTTTCAGATTGTACTGAGACACTGTTCGTGTCCTAACACCATGGACAAGATATTGATGAGTACCCTGCAACGCGTAACTACCTTATATAATTATAGGTGGTAAAGGTCTGTAGCTAACACCATTTTCAGAGGCACTGCACACTCGATGTATAAGAATCTACGTTGACTCCTCGTTCATTCATTCATTATTTTCTCATAGGTGTTTCTATCCTAGCGGACCTTTGGCACGCTCCATCGGCAAAGAATGCAATCGGAACGGCAACAACTGGGTCCTCGGAAGCCATCCAGCTCGGTGGTCTTGCCATGAAAAAGATCTGGCAAGCCCAGCGCAAGGCTGCCGGAAAGAGCATTCACGAGCCTGGGTAAAGTGATTCCATGTCTTCAAACATTCACATAAATCAAAGAAATCGCCTTCATAGCCCCAACATCGTTATGGGTGCAAATGCCCAAGTTGCACTTGAAAAGTTTGCTCGATATTTCGAAGTCGAATGTAGACTCGTCCCTGTGTCTGTCGAAAGCAACTACAGACTTGACTCGACTAAGATTCAGGATTATGTGGATGAGAACACGATCGGCGTCTACGTCATCTTAGGCAGTAAGATTTTTACTTATCTTTTATTTATACACCTCATGGTGTCATATAGGTACCTATACTGGTCATTACGAACCTGTGAAGGAAATATCTGATCTTCTCGACGAGTTCGAAGCCAGAACGGGTCACTACATTCCCATTCATGGTTGGTTTGCCATCGCGACTTCACAATGTAAATCTGATAT
Source organism: Termitomyces sp. K1Aa (assembly GCA_018221735.1). Lineage (NCBI taxonomy): Eukaryota > Fungi > Basidiomycota > Agaricomycetes > Agaricales > Lyophyllaceae > Termitomyces > Termitomyces sp. K1Aa. The sequence goes on from JABAJX010019813.1 coordinate 4,184, forward strand.
CCTGTAAAGTTGACGCCGCATCTGGTGGTTTCGTCGCTCCCTTTGCGACAGTAAGCATTTTCAAGCTAATCGTGTAGCACTAGCTTTGAGTCTAATCAATGATTGTACAGCCCAAACTTGTATGGGACTTCAAGCTCCCTAGGGTTGTGTCAATCAATTCGTCGTATGTTCTTGTACCCTTGCGTTTACTTCCAGGTTGAGCTCTATCAACTAACAGGGGACACAAATTCGGACTGTCTTACGTTGGTGTGGGCTGGGTCATTTGGAGGGATAAAGCCCATCTTCCGAAGGATCTCGTTTTCGAGCTTCATTACCTCGGCTCGGTCGAGTATTCTTTTTCGCTCAACTTTTCCCGTCCTGCAGCTCCGATCATTACTCAGTATTTTAACCTCATCCATCTTGGCTTCGAAGGTTACCGCGCAGTTGCACTTGACGACCTCAAGAATGCCCGTCTTCTTAGTCGCGCTTTAGAAGCTAGCAAGTATTATACCGTTTTGAGTGACATTCATCGCAAGGTTGCCGGTCCTTTGGAGATATTGAGCACAAACGAAAACGATCCGGAAGTGAGATCTATCTATCTCCCTTTCTTCACTATCATTTTTACAATGGAAATTTTAGCTCTATCACCCGGGTCTTCCTGTAGTGTCGTTCCGTTTCTCGGATGAATTTAAGGAGAGGAATCCCGATATTCAACAGCGATGGATTCAAACTCTTCTTAGAGCGAAAGGATGGTGAGTTTACGCCTTACAGATCGCCATTCGTTTAATTTGCCCAACAACAGGATTGTGCCAAATTACGAATTGCCTCCCGCCCTCGAGCAAGTCGAGATTCTTCGCGTGGTTGTGAAAGAGAGTATGACTGAAGTGGTGAGTTGCAACTCTCAAGCGATTCGGTAGCTCTGATTGACACGCATTGCAGCTGATTGATCAATTCGTCGCCGACCTGGTAAGCACCTTGAAGGTGATCAGCAGTATGGAACAGATACTCACAAATGCATAGATGGAAGTGACGGAGTCTCTCGCACAGCCCGGAACTCCTTTGCACTCGCTCAACATGCTTGACAGGGTTCGACACAAGCGTAGCAAGCCTGAACATCACGCTGGAGCTTTGGGGGAAGACTCGGGTGCGAAGTCATCTGGAACTTATGCACGGCCCTGTTAAAACAAGCAGGGAATTCAACATTGATACTTTGTAAATTAGTTGTACATTGGTGTGGTATTCATTTAAGAGCGTCTGCTCACGCGGGAAAAAACAATATCTCGTCAAAGAATCTCCATAATCAAGTTCTCTGATCTCTTAGTAGAGGTAGAGTGCTTTCTAGCTCTTTCCTGGCCACTTCCTCAGGGGCTCGTACACTGAGACTCTTATTGAGAACGTCATCAGCAGAGTCGTTTGACACTTGGAAGATGGGGTGATGGTCAGAGTCGCTATGGAACAGCGCGATGTAGTTTCTCGCGCCCGGGCTCATTCCAAGACGCTCCTGGAAGAACTGTCGTCGTAGTAGTAGACAGCCGGTAAAATACGCCACAGGAAGGGCCTGAAAAAGGGATATGAACAACAAGCCATTAGGTGCCCTGATGAATTAGATACTCACCACGACCCACACGTTCCATAACACATGGCACCAATGTGCTATGTGAGTGTCGCCTGTATACATCTTCCAAATTTGCATGCCACTGCGGACCTGAACGGAAACAGACATACGTTGAAAAGGTCGAATTTGTGTAGCTGACGAGCAGGTCCTACCTGAACAAATGCGATTGCTATGATCGAAAGGCCAATAATGACATGAAGGACATTGGACGGTGGGTGGAGAGGATCAGAAGACGTGGCATTCTCTCTTCGACGGTGGATATAACGTCCTAGGGCTATCTGTAGGTAGTATAGAGTCACAAGCAAAACGCCTGTAATCTGTTACTCGTATCGTGAGCATGCGGATGTAAGGCGTCGAATACTTGAGTCCTTACCTGATGCGTATCATCAAACAAGTGTCTTCCTTCATGATTGAAGATAGAAATGGGGCCAAGAATCCATCCTAAGGTGATGACAAGGAACGCAACGGAGAAATTAACCGTCTGGTGGACCCGGAGCCACTTCGAAGTAAATGTCCTTGCCCACCGTGCATATAGCGCTCCGGCAGGTAATAAAACCAGGAACCCAATGGCGCCGAAAAGACCGTGCACGATCATTATATTCTGATGTCTTTCGTGCTCCGTATCAGGTTTGATACTGACGAGATGGCTCTCTTCATGCGGGGCAGGTTCAACCGTCGGAACGAAATCAGGCATTGTTCCTCCGAGATCCAGTCTGAGATAACCAGCTATGTAGTGTTGGATGAGTTCCGAGTAGGCGGGCTTCTCAGGACGAATTTTGCCATAAGCCCAGATGAGTCGTTCGGTTGGGTTACTCCAAGACAGTATCGTTTTGTTGGCGGGAATGGAGAACGCAAGGGTCTTGACGGCGTGAGGGTGCCAAAGCTGTAATTATTCCCCCTTAGTACCACGCATTTACTATCTTGTTAAAGAGGACTGACCGTAGAAACTCTTGGTTCAGCAATTTCCGCACGTCTTGGAGGATACTCTTCTGGGAGAGGCTCAATATGTCCAATGGCCTGTCTCTGGGACATTGTGGTCGTTCCATCTTCATTGGGCCACATGATTACCATTTGAGTGTCCTTCATCCGAGAACCAAACCCCCTTGAAGAAAGTCATGAACATAGAAGCTAACTGAAGTAAGGTTCATTTTACAGAGCCAGCCATCCTAAGGGTTCTTGTAAACCAGTCATTTCGTCTGTGTCACGAAGAAGTTGGTAAGATAAAAGTCGAAGCATCCGACAACACTCACAGGTCACTACATCATCGTGAACTGTTGCGTTCACACAAAGGTAACGATTGCACTTTCCGTCTCCCTGGAGGGCACGCACTGGCTGTATCATTCTTAGCCAAGCGGATCCAAAGAGACCCAAGATATAAAGAATTCGCAGCATTTCAGAAGGTGACAGGATGGGGACTCAAGAGAGACACCAGCCAGGTCTACGGTTATATGGGCGGCTGCCATCCAAGCAACGTTGAGCACTCTCAGGCAACGTGTGAAACATAGCGGGTGTCCAACGGGAAAAGAGGAAATACAATCAATGCGTGAGAGGGACATAACTTTCGTGGGATAAACGCGTCGCGTGTTCATTTCGCGACAGCCTAATTTACACGTGACTTGTTAATTTTCTATGGTGAAATTCCAAACTCTACTCGTAGATCCAGGACTCAACGGCGCTGCTGTACTGAGTGACGCCCTCGGGGAACCAGCTGTTCAAAAATATCAATAGGAAACAATGTCATCAAATCAATCGATGGAAACTGACAGCTTGATCTCCTTCTCAGCGCTCTCGACAGAGTCAGAGCCGTGGATGATGTTGCGGCCGACGGCGAGGGCAAAGTCACCACGGATAGAGCCTGTGTATACAATCAGAGAAGCTCGCTAATCATGACGCGAAGACGCACCGACGGGGGACTGAAGGGGGTTGGTAGCGCCGAGCATGACACGGCCAGTCTTGACGGCATCGAGACCTTCCCAAACGGAGGCGAGGACAGGTCCGGAGGCCATATATTTGACCAAGCCGGGGAAGAAGGGCTTTTCTTTGAGATCGGCGTAATCTGGAGGAGAAAGTATGAATGACGTTCGTGGCAGGGACAGATAAGATAAGATCGATCTTACGCTGAGCAAGGTGCTCCTCAGAGGCTTGGACGAGCTTGAGGGCAATGAGCTTGAAGCCACGCTCCTCGAACCTCTGGATGATCTTTCCAACGAGTCCGCGCTGGACACCGTCGGGCTGGAGACAGAAAACAACCTCAGCAACGGCTTGAAAACAAAAAACAGAGAAAGCAGACCTTGATCATGATGTAGGTGCGTTCATGTTGCGACATGGCTGAAGATGAAGAAAAGGATAGCACAAATCGACAAGCAACCAGAATTTATAGGCGTCGATTATCAAAATCGTCGATCATCTCATGTCTGCCAAACACACACATACAAAACTCCGGAAACATCCGTTTTGGCGACGAGCACAACTTTAACACCGTCCACTCAACATGCTCTTTGGTCCTCTCAGCGCGTCCTTGGCGCCCTGTATCAAGTCTTCCAAGACTCTCACCAGGTGGATCAAGCCCATAGCAAACTGGTACGCCAATGCCTCTGGGTACAGGAAGTACGGCTTCAAATATGATGATCTCCGTGCGTTTCTTGAACTCTTCTTTTTCTCGTCGAATGACCATTTATATATAGTTGTTGAGGAGCGCGATGACGTTCAACGGGTACGAAGACCCCTCTTGATATGCCAGCAATGATTTACTTTGTGGAATAGGCTCTTACTCGTTTGACCGTTCGTGAAAAGTACGACCGTGCCTACCGCCTGAAGCGTGCCTCTCAAGCAAGCGTCCTTCATGCGCCTCTCCCTAAGGAACAGTGGACCTCAGCGTCCGAGGTACGCCTGGCTAACGCCTTGTCTATTTTCAGGTCTTATGACATTATTATTAACAGGATGTTCGTTACCTCAAACCTCATGTTCTTAACGTCACCAAGGAGGACGCCGAGAGGCAGTACTGGGACAACCTTGATGTGAAAAGACACTAGAATCTACTCATAGACCGACTTGAATGCAACACTATTTAAAAACACTGAAGACCAGAGATGTGGATGTGCCTATATGACGTGGGCTGTTGACTTCTCACAATGAATGCCGCAAGCCCGCCAGTATCACCAAAGATGATTCAATAATACTTCATTGTTTCTCGAGAGCATCCTTCCCCAGAAATCTTCGATATCTATTGCGATGTACAGGTACAGTCTAAGGGTGGTTGAATCCTCTTACATCTATCAACCCAGAATTTACAAATGGATAGCTTTGCGAAGAGGCGACGCGAGAGGTCCCTTGCCCTTGTAGAACTCGACAACCTTCTTTCCAACAGCGGCGATGTTGGAACCAGTGATGCCGAACTTCTCGTACACCTTTTGGTATGGTCCAGATGCGCCCCAGGCGGCCAAACCAAATTGCTCGTGGCTGTATTTCGCCCATCCAGCGGTCTAGGAAACCAAGACAACTCAACACTACCCGAAGTTTGAAGTAAAATTACATACCGAAGAAGCTTCGAGCGAAAGGACGGGAGCACCATCCCTGAGAACGCTCAACCTGTACTCCTCATCCTGCTGGTCGAAAGTGAGCCAGGATGGTAGGGAAACAATGCGAGTCTTGATGCCCTCAGCCTTGAGCTTACCAGCTGCCTCGACGGCAATGGCAACCTCAGAACCGGTAGAGACAATCGTGAGATCCTCATCGGCCTCCTCGTGCAGGATGTATCCACCACGAAGAGCAGCCTCGATGGAGGAGCCCTCAAGGTTGGGAAGGTTTTGACGGGAGAGAGAAAGAACGGAGGGAGTGTGCTTTGAGGTTACAGCGACGTAGTAGGCAGCAGAGGTCTCGTTGCCATCAGCCGGGCGCCAGAAGTTGAGATTGGGGGTGGCACGGAGGGCAATGGCGGTCTCAACAGGCTGATGAGTAGGACCGTCCTCACCGAGACCAATTGAGTCATGCGTAGCTGTATATCAAGTTCATCAATTTATGTGGAGGTGGCGCAACAGAATTCTTTGCTCACCGACCCAGATGACTTGGTGGCCACTGAGAGCCGACAGCCTCACGGCACCGGAGGCATATGAGACGAAGTTCTAACGAAAAGCGCAGAAAGACAATGAAGATGTTACAATTCTTTCGGTAAATGCTACTTACTAGGAAGGTTGCGACGAAGGGAATGATACCACCATAGGCGTGGAGACCGTTGGCAATGGCACCCATGGCATGCTCACGAACACCGTAGCGAACGTAAGTACCGGCATAGGTACCGAGGCCAGTGCTCGGGGGTTGGAAGTCAACGCTTCCCTTGACTTTGGTCAAGTTGCTACCGGTGAGATCAGCAGAACCACCCAAGAGTTCAGGAAGGCCAGGGGCGATGGCGGTAAGAACAATCTCAGAAAGTTTGCGAGACGCCACAGCGGGATCTGAAGACTTGTAGACGGGAAGGTTCTTCTCCCATCCGGCGGGGAGCTCGCCTGCGATACGGCGAGTAAGTTCAGCATGCTCGGCGGGGTATTTCTGGCCATATGCCGTGAGATCAGCATTCCATTTGGCCTCGAGCTCTGCGCCACGCTTGCCAAACTCGGCGTACAAGTCATATGTTCCTTGAGGAACTTGGAAAGTTTGATCAGGAGCGAAGTTGAACTTGGACTTGAGAGCAGCGACGTCATCGGCCTTGAGGGCTACAATCAAAAGTTAGGAGAGAACTAGGCATCAACAAAAATTATACGAACGAGCTCCGTGAACTCCATGGGTACCCTGCTGCTTGGAACCGTAACCAATGGTGGTCTTAAGACGGATGATTGTTGGCTTGGTGGATTCCCTGCGGGCTGCGGCAATGGCGTTGTGGATGGCGGCGAGATCGCTACAAATCAAATCAGTCTATGTATTGATGTCCATTTAGAGAATCATTCAACTTGTCACCGTCGTCGACGTGGAGAACCTGCCATCCATACGAGAGGAATCGCTGTTCAACATTCTCAGTGAATGCAACTGCAGTGTCACCATCAATGGAGATGTCTACGCGGCAACGAGTCAGTAACATAGTATTCACGGTTGAGGCATGATGAGCTCACGATTGTCATCATAGATCTGACCGGGAATAGATTATCAGCGCGCTGCAGGTGACAAATCCAACACACGTACCACAACGAGGTTACCGAGCTGAAGGTGACCGGCAAGACTTGCAGCCTCACTAGCAACGCCCTCCATAAGACAACCATCACCAGTAAATACTGTATCACGAAATACTTCTGAGTTTCAACTGATTAGCGAGGAGATGGTTTCTGACCATATGTGAAGTTGTTGATCAGGTTGAAATCTTCGCGGTTGTAGACGGCGGCAAGATGTGCTTGGGCGATGGCGAGACCAACACCGTTCGCGAAACCCTGACCCAAAGGTCCAGTGGTGACTTCGATACCTATTCAAGGTATCGGTGGATTGTGACCATTAAGAAAACTATCATTTTTACCATCCGTATGGCCAGCCTCGGGGTGACCAGGAGTTTTGGAATCAAGTTGTCTGAACGCTTTAAGATCGTCGAGGGAGAGTTTATAACCAAGGAGATGGAGGAGAACGTATTGGAGAGCACAGCTAAACCAGCATCGTTACCCTTGACGCTTGTCACGGCTGAATACATATCCACTCACGCATGACTATGGAGTCGTTAGTATTAGCATATATGAAGGGAAAAAGAATGCGGCTCACCCGTTGGAAAGAACGAATCGATCGCGGTTGAACCACTTGGAGTTTTTGGGGTTGGCGTTCAAGAAACTGGTTGAAATGAATTCGCGATCAGAGTCGATTCCAAAAGTGTACACACCGAGAGAATAGAACGTGGGCAACGGGTGCCATGCCGAGAGGCGCACCTATAGATGAGGTCAGATGAGGTCACCACCAAAAATTGCCAAAAATTGCTGAAAGCGTGAGATCGACATACCGGGATGGCCAGAGTTAGCCTTGCCGACAGTATCGACCGCGAGGGTACGAATGGTGGCGATGGCAAGGTCATCAGCTGGGTTTGGGGCAAAGGATGACATGATGGTTGGGGGGAAAGATGAGTAAAAGAGGGTTAAGTAACTTGCAGGGGGAAATTATTTATCTAATCTGCCGAGGGTACCAATATCTTGTTGATCGGACCAACCCGCGGTCCGAAACTCCGACGTAGTCGCCTCAGTTCACCTTGCTATTTCCCAAGTTATATCCTCAGCCTATATGCACCCGCAACTCTCGGACAAGAAAATTGGTGTGTCCGTCCTCTCTTGTTTAGTCTGTTCTTAATTGTGCAGTTTGCAAGGAATTCATACAGGCCCTCGAGGAATGCCACGCTAGTGCATGGGCAAGGTTTACTGGGGGTTGCAACCAACTCAAACATGATTTGAATTCATGTTTACGAGCTGAGGTATGGTTGCCGTTCTATAAACGCCTTGAAGTCGGCTTATCTCTTCTCGACATAGCGTTTAGCACGTTCCTCTCGCAACAGGGAAGAGGCAAAGGAACGTCGATCCAAAATCGAACAAGCATGGAAAGAATTCAACTCACCATGATGGGTCGGGTATCCACATTATAGATCGGGACTGGACGTCCGTATATATCATTCATAATAATTTGTATGCTACATCCTCAGTTTTCCGGATCCTCATATTTTAGCGGCTACTCCGGCTCGATTCCAGCACATCTCGCGCGAAATAGCCGACTCACTCCGACCCGCCACCATATTCCATTCGCGCTAATATTTCATAGGTTGTCGCTAGTTATACATCTTGAATAGTAGAGCCCCTCTGTCAACCGAGATGGATCACCACCTCCCTTGTTCCTTTCTCTACCTCCACTCTGATCCCAGCACCACCCTTCAGAGTCCCGCCATCCACACTCTTAGCCGAGATATCGCCGCCGAACACGCTGATTGTGGCTACCTCAGTTTGTTCGCCCGAGACTGTCACCTTGATTGCTCCAGACATCTTCTCAGCCCGAACGACCCCGACAATCTCCGCGCCCTTACCACGGGGGATGTTGGCTTCGTAGGATTTTCCTTCGGTGAGCTCATAGAGTCGAACTTCAAGCCCTTGACTGTAGTCATAATCAGGGCGGCCTGTGTTTTGTGGACCGAGACACAGGACTGTTCCAGGTCGAACCCAAACAGGTATCTCATCAAGGGGTACAATTTCTTTGATCCAAACTGGCCCTTGAGCCGTGCGTTCTGGATGGAAGAACGAGGTCCATCGTCCTGCGGGAATATAATATTCAACCTCTTCTTCTTGTGACACGAATACGGGTGCAACGAGGAGGCTCGGACCTATTCAGGTGTCAGTCTCAAACCGTACATCCTGGATCAGGACTTGCCAAACATGTATTGCCTGTCGAGATAGTGTGTGGTCCTATCATCCAGGAATTCCAAGAACATCGCCCGTTGGAGGGGATGGCCCTTGGCATTTGCTGTGATGGACTGTGCTGCTTTAGCAACATTTTCTTGGGAGAAGTTTACCATTCTCACCAGATCATACAAATAAGGCATCAGACGATGCTTTGCCTCCACAAACTTGGACATGCTCTTTGCAGCATCTTCTCCATAATTCCAGGGAACTCGGTAAGAAGAGGATCCATGCAACCTTGAATGAGATGAGAACAGGCCGAACGCTACCCATCGTTGGTAGATTTCAGGCGGAGGATGTCCCTATCATGTCCAATGTTCCATAAGCACCATTCCTACTCATTACTGCCATCGTGCGTACCTCGAAACCACCGATATCATGCGACGCATAACCGAACCCTGACAAAGTGAGAGAAATAGCGCCGCGCAATGCCTCCGCCATAGCCTCCCATGTCGATTCGCAATCTCCTCCCCAATGGACAGGGAACCTGTCGCCTTGTCAGCTATATCTTTCCAGAACCCAAGAGTTGAGAGTTCAACCTTTGACCGCCGGTAGCCGACGAGCGGGCAAACACAACAGCTTCGCCCTCGCCAAATCGCTCTCGTAGCAGGCCGAAGACCATTTCATTGTATATCACCGCATAGGTGTTGTGCATGCGCATTGGATCGGATCCATCGTGGAAAACGACATTTGTATGCGGGATGCGCTCACCAAAATCGGTCTGATAGGGCAACATAAAAGAGAACTCCCATGGAAGTGTATACAATCTTCCTGACCTTGAATGCGTCAATGCCCAAGTCAAGGAGTGCTGTCAGTTTATCGGTGTACCACTTGCGGGCGGCGGGGTTCGTAACGTCCACGACGGCCAAACCTAGTTTGGGGATCAGATTCAGGGTCTAAACTTCGATGCCGACCGTTCATCGCATACCTGGCTGCCATAGGTCCCACCTGTGTCAAATCAGATATTGATCACTATTTGGAATTTGAGAAAGTCCTTACTGCCAGGGAGTTCCGTCCGTCCTCTTGATGAAGAAGCCACCTTCCACTCCTTCCTTGAAGATTGGGGACAACTGGGAGATGTAAGGGTTGACTACGGGAGAATACGTCATTAAAGAAAGTTTTTCAAAACGGAAGGAAATCTCATACTCCAAGCGCAAATCTTTACCCCATACTTGGCCTTTATCTCCGCAAGGTATTTCTTGGGGTCAGGGAAGTTGTCAGGATCGAAAGTGAACGAGCACCTGTGTTGCGATGAGGATGATTCGTGTGCGAAAACAAGATTGCTAACCATTCATATTGTTTCATCCAGAAGCAATCTAGGTGGAAGACGCGGACTGGGCAGTTTCTTTCCTGCATTCCTTGGAGGAAGCCAGATACTGTGTCGCTTGAATAATCCGTCAGGAACGACGTCGAGAGCCATAACCCATAGGTCCAGCTCGGTAAAAGGCTACATTTATAAAGTTGTGAGCCTAAATTCGATATACCAAGAAGCTTGGGACTCACGCGGGACGACCTGTCATTCGTGTGTACTTCTCTAAAATCTGCGTAGCAAGGGGAAGACGATTATTGCCTGGATCTCAAACAACGCAAGCGGTTTCACTTACATCAAGAGGTGTCTCTCCATAGATGACAAAGTACTCAAGGCTGCTGCTCGCCACCGAGACACCCACTCGGCTAACCTTCTCGGAGCCAACTTCCACCTCGACCTCACCAGGGTGGTTGATGAAGACACCGTAATTGCGGTTGGTGATGTAGAATGGAATACATTTGTATGCCTGATCACTGGACGTTCCACCATCCTGATTCCAGACCTTAATGACTTGACCTGATGCAAATATGTACGTCACACTACACACAAGGAGTAGCAAGACAGTCGCTCACCATTCTTGATTAGTGCAGTGAATTGTTCGCCAAATCCGTAGATGAGCTCTCCGGGGGACATATTCAGCTCCGAATTGATATACCGGACAAGTGGGGGCAGTGACGCCGGGTTGGGGTTTGAAGCGGGATCAGTGGTGAGGCACGAAGTGTTTGAGGCAGATCCCAAGGTCCATTTCGAGGGGACATCGATCAAAGCCTGGTGTTTCTCTCCAGCGAATGTGAGGACGCGTTTAGGTGACTTGAAGGTGATGGTGTAAGGATTCTCAGTGATATCTGCCGTCAATCCGCCAGTGGAAAGAGAAAGCTTAGATTCATCCCGTTTGATCGAAACATCCGGTATTGGTTTAGCGTCCGGGAAGAGGGGAATGTTCGGAAATGGCTCGGTGTGAGAGAAGTGGTCGATCTTGACCCCGACGACGCCTTGGGTAGGAGAATGAACTCGAACATTCAGAACGGGCCCTGCTGATACGTTAGCCCCCAATAGAAATGGAAACCAAAACCTGTTGACCTCCAAGAGTGTCTCCGCGATGTCTGATTGGTCGGGTCGAGACTTGAAGATTGTATCCAGTCTCATCATTTGTTGCTTGGACTACTTGGAGCCCATAATAGGGTTTGACACCGTTCTTCAAAAGCCAGAATCCGTCGGTGAACTTCATGAGTTTTCGAAGCAGATAGATCCTGCTGCGATCATGGCCTTATTATATTCATCTTAAGAGGTCGGTCCGTGAAACCCGGTCAGAAGTTTCGGGTAATACTCCCGCTTTACGGTGCGTATGGCTGCTGCATTATCTCTGTATTGTTTAACCATATCTGCGTATATGTATATTTCAAATGACCCTTGCTTTGCTCAAAAATATTGATCCCGTATCTGGAATTCAACTTGTTAAGCGCCGAGCTGCAAATGAAATCCGTAGTCCTGTCCTCGCCAGTGCCGTCTTGACAACATAAAAGTAACGGGTTATTTATGAACTTTTAAAGGTCAGAAATTAAATAAGGTTACCCGGAAGCTACAGTGGGGCGGTCCGGGCGGCTAGGCGGAAGCGCTATCCGTCCACAAACGTGGAGGAATCGACTGCTTTTGAAGAAAGCGCTTAATCCTAATCTGGGGTTAGGGCTCAAGCCGTCCGACAAGATGTGCTCCAAGCCCGGGGGTAACATAATGGATTCCAAATGTCCTGCAGATGATTTATATATTCAAAATATGTTTTCCGTTTACTGACCAGTTTTCAACCTCAAGTTTTTCTCCATTTGGCAAACTGTGTATCCAATCTTTCGCGCCAAGCCCCCTCCAGCCCCTTAAGCCTTTCAGAGCTTTTCTGATCATTCATCTTGATGTCTAGAAGCCAATTCTTGAAGACATCCTCGTCGTCCGAAAGACCCTTTCCGTCTGTATAAAGCTCAACGAGCCGATCGACAAGGTCTTGATTGTTTTCCAGCTCAGGTAGGCGTAGTCCTCGAACAATTGCATCCTTCGCAGCATCGAGATCTCCCAGCTGCTGATAAGCCGAGGCCTGTCGGATATATCTACATGAAAGGACATACATCAGACGCCACACAACAGATTGTCGAGGTTGACGTACGCTTTAGCATAATGCTCATCGTAATGTTCTGCAGCCTTTCCATCCTCGACAGCCCGCTTGAGGTCGATACCGTCCCCCGGCATCATATGTGCAGCAGCGCGATTTCCATAACAGAAAGCAAGCTGCTTCTTTGCCTTGATCTCATCGTCATAGTCGGGAGTCATACTCAAAACATCAACAAGCGCGTCAATCGCGCTCTTGTAAGCCTTCAAAGCCCCCGCCCTATCCTTGCGCACGAAAGCTCTGTTCCCCGTAGCCTTGAATTTATCAGCAGCAACCAAAGCCTTTTGTGCCCCGTCTTCATTAAGCTTGTATACACCTTCCTTGACGGTATTCTGTTCCTCTTGCGTTTCCAAACGCCAGTGGAACGGCTTCGGCAGCGAATCCAAAAAAGGTTTCTTATTTTTTTCGTGTTGTTTGAATTTGAGCGAGAGCATCAAGAACCAAGGAAGCTCAGGCTTGAGCGGCGGCAATGGCTTCGCGATGGCGCGACGGAGGAACCTAAGATACTACATATTATCTCGAACTTGAAACTGAACATCCAGGACTTACTGAAGAACAGTCGCCGACGTCGGGAGATCTTCACACTCCTGCGTGACTCGGAACCTCTCCCGATCATCATAGAGATAAAGCATAAATATCTGTCG
>JABAJX010019813.1:17709-108868 GCA_018221735.1 Termitomyces sp. K1Aa
GGTCTGCGCGCAAGATCCGAGTCAGAGTGGCGTCATACGGACAAAACGATAAGAAACACACGCGCAAAATCTCTGGATCCAGGCCACCATAATCCTCGGTAGTCTTCTTTGTTGTTCGTTTCTTTCCTACCATTTGCCAAGGGAGATAAGGTTCGGGAGTCGGAACAATCCTGAAAAAACGCGACTAAATTTGGCACGTGGTACGCGTTGGTGGCCAACACCACAAGGAAAAGTCTTCACGAAAAGTCATACATACGAGTCTTTAATAGAAATGCCGTCAATTCAACGCAGCGTCAACTTGTGAATCCACTCAGAGTCACAATCATCGAACATGATGCATGATCTATCAAGCTTGATTTACAAAACACGTCTCGAACACACTCCAGAGCCGTCCAAGGCCTAGTTTTTTCTCCGATTGCAGTAATCAACCCTCTAACAACTACGCCACCTCATCCAACACACTCCAAATCCTATCCTCAACCTCTCTCACCACCGAAGGCTTCGTATTCAAACTCGTCATGAAATACGCCACATTCCCCAGAGTCCTATAATGCACAGAGTACGGTGCACCGCCCGGAGCCCCCGTAATCAACGCATGTTCCGCATCCTTTTGTAAATGCAGATATTTTAGTGGTTCAAATACGTTTTGCGCCGCATGCGAAGTGTAATCTAAGAAAACCCAACATCAATCTGCGTGAAAATAGATCGAGAAAGAGAAACAACTCACCCTTCGTCTCGTCAACAACCTTAACCGCCAGCACACATCCAAGCGCCATGACCTCCTCCACCTTCTCCAATTCCGACAACCTCCTTACAAACTTCGGATCCCAAAAACTCCAAACAGCCTCCTTCTGCTCTTCACCCTCTCTTGGTACAACACCCCACCGTCCCTTTGCCCCCGCCCACTCCTCACTCTCCACAAGCTTCTCAATCTCCTTCAACGTCTCAACCGCAACCTCACATCCGACCGCATGCGCACTATACGAATGACCATGCAACAGCGCCTTCTCCTTCCCCTCTCCCCAAAACGCCTTGAAAATCCCTTCCCTCGCAAGCGTAGTGGCAAGCGGGACAAGTCCACCCGTTAGCACCTTCGCATTCACCGCGATATCCGGGAGAGCTCCTAACACCGGGCCAGTACTCTGCATACCGATCCGATAAAGGCCCACAAAGACCTCATCGTACACCACCGGCAGACCCTTCCAATCTTCCCCTTCCGTAGCCTGTACGCTGCACAACCCGAGCTCCTCCTTCCCACTCCTCACAACATCCACCAAAACGCGCTGGAACAGGGGGTCTACAAACTTCATTCCCCCGGCACCCATAAGAACAGGCTCGATAACCAGCGCCGCTAACCTTGGTCCGTTGACCTTTCTCCTCTGCTCTTCCAACGCTCTCAGCACCCCCTCCACATACTCCCTATACCTCCCCTCCAACTTGGTCCCAATCCTCCCTTGCACATCATATACCCCCTCCACGCTCTCAAACCCATGCCACCGCTCTCCACCCATCTCCGATGGAACCCTCACACCTAACTGTCCCTTCACGAAACCCACAGTAGGAGGCTCGATCCACATACCCCTTCCCTCGTGCCACTCACACGTATAAACACCCTTCTTCTCACTCGCATCCATCGCCCCAATGGTATCACCATGATACGACCCCGTCAACCCCAGCACGCCCAACTTCTCCGCAGTCGTGAACGGAACACCCATTCTTTTCGTCCACGCGCGCAACGCCATCTTGATCGCCACCTCCATCCCGGTACTCCCGTTATCAGATATAAACACTCTCTGTGCCCATCCCTTCCCGGGACCGCGCAACAATGCCTCCGCAAGTCGAAGCGCGGGGAGGTGCGTCGCGCTGGGGAACATGACGTGTCCGTATCGTCCGGCAGCGCGTGCGGCAGCGAGAGTTGTGTTCGTATGTGCATGGCCAAAAGTCTGTGTCCACCATGAGGCTGACGAGTCGAGCTGGGGACTCAGTAGGGACGCCGTGGGAGACGCAGGTTCTTTATTGTAGATGCTGAAAAAGTCAGAAGAGGCGCTATCGATGACATTGACATCTGCCTCGTTTTGGAAGTGGGCGTGCTGGACAAAGGGCCACCAGACGGAGTCAAGGGTTCGTCGAGGCATGGAATCGAGCTCAGCAAGACGAGATGTATGAGCCTCGTCAAGATATTTGACGGCGTCAATGACACTTTCGCCGCCGGCTTCCTCTGGCGAAGTCATGAGTCGCTGATAGTAAGCGTCTGTGGACTTGAAGTTTTCGTCTGGGTTGGATAAAACGGCAGGTGGTTTTTCAAAGGACCCAACCCAGACGTTACGTTCTGCAAAGTACGACTTGAGGTACTCTTCGTTGCGATAGTAGGAATCTCGAAAGAGGAGGACGGCATCGACAATGTAGCCACGAAGGAGGAGTGCCTCGTAGGCGGCGATGGTGGTGGAGATACCACCAAGTTTGGCGTCAGCGATCAGAATGGTGGGTAGAAAAAGAGGGCGATACGCCTCGACCTGCGTTGTACCCGAGAGTGTGGGACTGTGTACACCTGGGGAGCGGTGAGCGGAGGCAGGATCAATAGAGGATGAACGGTACCACCGGCTGTCTCGACATAGAGATGGGCTGATCGAGGACTTGCGTTTGCAGTGCGGCGAACGTAGCTAGCTATCGCATTAACAAGCGTTTCGTCCGAAATCTAGCAGACTTAGCCGAGAACGAGAAAAAGACGGCTGGACATACTGGAGGTCGATTACTTAGTTCTGCAGCGAGGTGAGGACTAACTGGCTCGTCGTATTGATAGAGACACTCTGTAGAGACGCGCTTTGATGCAGCATGGCGAAGTACGTGACTATTGCAAGTGAGCGATGCACACGATAGACTTTCCAAACTCACGCAGTGTCTGCATCGCTGAGATGGCCGGTGCTGACAGGCTTGAGGTAGTATACAGGATTGTTGCGCGCAGAGGCACGGACTAGAGCAGTAGTAAGAACAGTCTTGCCGACGTCGGTGTTGGCGCCAAAGACGTGGTGGACGCGCAGATGGCGGAAAAGAAGGGACATGGCGGGACGGTCCGGGTGCACGTGCCTGGGGGATTCGCCGCCACGTGACATCAATGTTGGTGCAACGCGTTTACTTTGAACCACGATGTTGCCCAAGACGCCGTCGCGCAGAAGTCGAGCGCGCTCTGAAGCAAAGACGCCGCTGACGCCTTCTCTCGTCAATGCAATTGGAAATATTTCAATCAACCCCTTTGTCTCTTCCCGCCCGTCGTCGCCCATAAAGCGAACGACGTCGGGCTCAATTTCTGTTTCTGACTCTCTTCAGCGACAGGCAGGCGCAGGCGTCATTCGCAAGGGCGGCGTGGAGAGCAGGCTCGACGTCGTCACTCGCGACTACGTGCCGCCACCCAAGACAGAATTAAAACGTTCACGATCAACCCCTGCTTCTGCCCGCCGCGATCGCTTTATTACAAACCGAGACAACGAGACCGATGTTGCTGCCACTCTTGAGCAGATGCATCTTAATCCAAAGTCTGCTTCTCCAGGTCATACTGCTCGTCTTGTCGCTGCCTCTGGTGTTCCTCTCAACCGCCGCATCCTTGGTTACCACGAACAACCCCCTGCTGCCTCCTCTTCTTCAGATTCCGCCCTCGCACAACACCGTGAATTCGCACGCCCTCTCTATGCCCAGCGTGGTGCCTCTATACCCAATTCCATCGGTGCAACAAAGACACGTAAAATCCCAACTCAGCCTGAACGTGTTCTTGATGCCCCTGGCCTCGTAGACGACTTTTACCTCAATCTCCTCGCTTGGTCTGCCACCAACGCTGTTGCCGTCGCCCTCGAGGCTTCTACATACATCTGGAAAGCTGACACCGGCGCCGTCACCCAACTCGGTGATGCCCCTGAGGGCACATACGTATCCAGCGTCGACTTTTCCAACGACGGCGCTTTCCTCGGTGTCGGTGTCGGCACAGGCGATGTCGAGCTCTGGGACGTGGAAGCAGGTCAGAAACTCCGCACCATGACCGGCCACCAAGGCCAAATTGCTACCCTTTCATGGCACCAACACATTCTCACCTCTGGCTGCGGTGACGGCAGCATCTGGCATCACGACGTCCGTGTCCCTCGACACAAGGTCATGGAGCTACTTGGACACACCGGTGAAGTCTGCGGTCTCAAATGGCGCTCTGACGGCGAGCTCCTTGCGAGTGGTGGTAACGACAACGTCGTTAATATCTGGGATGGACGCGTAGGTGATGTCACCGAAGGTGCTCGTGGTAATGCCAAATGGACAAAACGCAATCACACTGCAGCTGTCAAGGTAGGTTCCCCAAACCACTTTCTTTTTCTTTCTTATCTAACATGTCCTAGGCAATTGCCTGGTGTCCTTGGCAGCCCTCCCTCCTCGCATCTGGCGGTGGGACAAACGACGCCACTATCAACGTGTGGAACACAACTACCGGCGCGCGTCTCCACTCTCTCAAAACCCCTTCCCAAATCACCTCTCTCCTCTGGGCGCCCGCTAAAAAGGAGATCCTTTCAACACATGGGTTCCCCACCAACGCGCTCATGGTACACGCTTACCCATCTATGGAACGCGTTGCAGAGATCCGGGACGCGCACGACGCGAGAGTGCTGTTCAGCTGTGTCTCGCCAAATGGTGATGTCGTGTGCACTGGTGCTGGGGATGAGAATCTCAAGTTTTGGAGGATCTGGGATTCAAGTCAGGAAAAGACGAGGAAGAAAAAGGTTGTGTCGGGCGGCGAGGAGGTTGGTGGGGGTAGAATTAATTCGACAAAAGAAGGTATTCTTAGTATTCGGTAGTTTGTTTTCTTTCACTGACATAGGTCGCATGGGTAGTTATTTTACATGAAATCTTTCTTTACCACGCGTGATGTCCTCCGCTGACCAGGATACTAGCAAAAGGTCAAAAGAAAATTCAAGCACCAAGATGAGGCACATACTCGCTACCAGTACAGAAACTCGATGCATCACTCGCAAGCCACGCGATAACCCCACGCAACTCATCAGGGCGTCCAATACGACTCATGGGGTTGAGGTTTGACCATTTTTCAAGAAGATGAGGCTGAGTGTCGAGATATGCAGCAGTCATCCTGTATCCCTCGTCAGCAAAACAAGTTGCAACTCTGAAAAGATGCAACAGACTTGGTGTATATGTGTCCCGGGGAGAGGGTATTAACTCTGATACCCTCACGGCCCAACTCACAAGCCATACTACGCGCCATCTGAAGTACAGCAGACTACACCCACGCATGATCCTAATCTCATCAGTGTCCCCGCGACCACTCAACCCCACAAAAAACCCACCTTATTCGTAACACTCCCCGACATACTCGCAATCAAAACAATACTCCCCCCTCTGCCAAACCTCCTCATCTGCCTCCCCGCCGCCTGCGCCGTCCAAAGCACCCCATCCACATTAACACCATACACATCCCTAAACTGCTGTGCAGGGTACTCCAAACAATCCGTATGGGCCTTCAACACCCCCGCCGCAGCAACACACACATCCATCCTACCCTCCTTATCCCCGATCTCCCTCGCGCGTTCCCACATCCCCTTCTGGTCCTTCACATCCGCAGAGACATACACCAGCCTCCCGCCTGTCCCCAGCCGCTCGACGTACGCGCTTGTCTTGCGGAACTCGTCTGAGGGCTCGGAGGGGAGATCGAAGCAGTATATTGCGCGTGCGCCCGCCTCGCATAGTGCTAGCGCCATTTCGAGCCCGAGGCCGCGGTTGGCGCCTGAGACGATCCCTACGCGGTCTGAGAGGGAGAATTCGTCGAAGATCTTGGGGCGAGGGGTGACGCTGGGGTCGAGCGCCGCGGCGACGCCGATCGGGGCGTAGGGCGATGAGGATTGTGCAGGGGTCGTGGGTTTCGAGAGTGTGCGGGAGAGGGAGAGGGGCCGGTGCAGGAATGGTCTGGCTTGCAACGCAAGGCGAGGGAGGACGGTGCGAAGAGGGATCAACATAGTTACGGCATTCAGTGTGGGGTGTGAAGGAAGTGCAAGGGTATTTTTATACAGATTTATTCTGAGAAGCATCGTTGGGCAGCTGATCTTAGACGTGTGATTTTGTGGAAAGGTCATGGTAGAACAATTTAACACCCGAAGCAAACTTACTTACTACTGAGAAGCTGTCGCTTGCTTCGAAGCCAAACTTCTGATCTTCGGGGACAACGAAAAAAGGTCCATGACTATCACGATATATATCTTTGACATCACCATGCCGTATATCCACCATCAACTACAATACTGCATACAGCCTATCAATTCATAGAAGAAAATGCAATAAAACTATGCTCACTCGCTACCAGTACAAAAGCTCGATGCATCACTTGCAAGCCAAGCCACGACACCACGAATCTCGTCTGGACGCCCAACACGCCTCATCGGGTACAGACTCGACAATTCTTTCCCAAGTCCAGGTGAAGTTGCAAGATGTCCCGCTGTCAACCTAAAATGCAATCAATGGTAAGAAATACACAGCTCAAAGAAGCTATAGGATGCTACGAACGGAGTATGGATATGCCCTGGGGAGATAGAATTGACCCTGATGTGCTTGCGCCCCAATTCACGGGTCATACTCTGCGCTATCTGTAGAAGAGCAGACTTGCTTGTACTGTATGGAATAACAGGATGATCCTGCATCAAATCTGCTGAATACGTCAATGGGAGCTAATTCGCATAACTTACCTTGTCGGTGATGTTAGCTGACGTGGCCGAAATGAAAATGATACTGCCAGGTTTGTCGAAGCGGAGCATCTGCCGTACTGCAGCCTGAGCAGTATACAGAGCTCCGTTGACATTTACGTCCAAAACCTATCACTGTAAGATAAATCCATCGTCAGTCAAATCAGATGCCAACCTCTCGGAAGGCTTCAGCAGACTGCTCCAGACAATCCGAATCCTCCTTCGTGATGCCAGCCGCAGCGACACAAAAGTCCATTCTCTCCTCCAAGTCACCAATATTCTTGACCCTCATCCATACCCCCTTCTGATCCCGCACGTCTGCAGAGACATATTCGAGTCTCCCACCCGTCCCCATCCTCCTCACATACTCCCTCGCCGCCTGCCACGCGTCTGAGGGTGTATGGGGCAAGTCGAGGCAATACACTGCCCGTGCACCTTGTTCACAGAGAGCCAGCGCCATTTCGAGCCCAAGACCGCGACTCCCACCAGAAACGATCCCCACTCGGCGAGAAAGAGAGAACTGTTCAAAGATCCTGGATCGAGGCACACTTTCTGGATTGGCGGCAGCATGCAGTGCGGCATCGACGCCAATCGGAGAGATTGCAATCGGCTCGGGTGTGGATCCTTCGATTTGAGGGACGTTAGTACGGCCTGCTGAGAATTTTGCATGCGAAGAGCGGATGACCAGAGGCTTTAATACGCGACGAAATGTAAAAGACATCTTGACCGACAGTACGGGGGAGTCAACTGTGCTGGACCTTTGACAGCACTGTGAAAAAACCCAGTCTCATCGCTCAGCTGATACATCGATCCCTAGATTCAAAGCCCAGAATTGCAGATCCTTCGCACGAACTGTGGCGATATCAGAAACGACTTGTCGATCGTGGGGAATAAGCAAGTGGAGACTCTAAACAAACCATATCAAGTCACTCACTCCCACAGGTCATCCATGGTCACGGTTCTGCACGTATGTCGTATGTACCCTCAGGATTCAAGGTATCTCAAATGTGCATACCGTGACAATGACATCTCCCCACAGGAAATTTGACTGCTCGTCGCCCATACCTGCTGCCACAAGTCGACGTCGTAATTAGGTCGCACCCCTTCCTCTCGTTCATAGTATGGGCTCGAAAGTTCGTCACGGCGGTAATTGCAAGCCTCAATCTGACTCAATCATGAATTGGAAATAAAAGGTTGATTATCATTGATCGGCGGCATATTATCTCTAACTTCTTTACAAGCTCACCACGCATGATAACCCCCACTGACGACTATGCTGATATATATTTACGACACGTAAGCCCATCTCAAAGCATAAGAGTATGCCACTTACTTAGAACCAGTACAGAAACTCGATGCATCGCTCGCCAACCACGCGACGACGCCTCGAAGCTCATCCGGACGACCAATTCGGCCTAACGGAGCCGAATCAGACCATCTCTTCAACGTCTCTGGATGCTCCAGGAATCCTGCTGTCATTCTATGCCTCTTCGAATCAGTGATCTACAATGCCATCCAGGACAATATACGAACGAGGTACGAATAAATCCTGGTGAAATCGTGTTGACGCGAATCCCTTTGCTTCCGAGCTCACATGCCATATTTCTGGCCATTTGAATGACAGCAGCTTTACTTACATTGTACGGAAGGATGTTGTCACCCTGATTATCCGCGAATATTCAGCAGAGATAGTCCATCCCGGACTCTAATTGGATTGGGACTAACCTTGAGAGTTGCGCTGCCAGCAATGGACCCTATCATAATGATACTGCCCGGAGTTCTGAATCGAAGCATTTGCTGCACTGCCGCCTGGGCCGTAAAGAGCACTCCATCTGTGTTGACATCCATGACCTACACGGATCGTTGGTTGATAGTCGTGTGGAAAGATGTAATCAATACCTTTCTATGCTCATCTGCTGGACAGACAGAACAGTCCACACTCTCCTTGTTAACGACACCAGCAGCAGCAACACAAACGTCCATCCGCCCTTCTCTATCCGCGATATCTTTCACTCTATCCCACATACCCTTTTGGTCGCGCACATCGGCAGAGATGTATTCCAACCGAGATTCTAGACTCATCCTATTCACAAAATCTTGAGTACACTTCCACGCATGCGACGGTTGCGAAGGGAGATCAATGCAGTAGATCGCTCGGGCTCCTAATTCGCAAAGAGCAAGCGCCATTTCGAGGCCAATGCCACCATTACCACCGGTGACAATCCCCACGCGATCTTTGAGAGAGAATTCGTCAAAAATCTTGGGCTGTGTAGCTACTGTTGGGTCGTTGGCCGCATGGATCGCAGCACTGACGCCAGTAGGCGACAACGGTGAGATTGACTGGACCGATGGCGATCTCTGCGTAACACTAGTCGTCCGTAGAGTGCGCGCGGGTACGCGCATGGAAGCTAGAGATCCAGTTGTTCTTGGAAATGCCCGGGCAATATTAGTCCTGAGATATAGCATGGCAGAGAGAGACTATAATTCTCGCAGGCTGACCCATGCCTATATATACAGGTGTCATCTGCCTAACATGTTCACTTAACTAGCTCCTTGCGATCTTATACCTTGTGACACCCTCTAACTCCTCCCCTCCTTTCCAATGCCCGATAATCACGCTTTCATTGCACTCTTGCGTCTGATTCTCATGGGCTCGAAGATCAATCTGGACAGATGACTTTCATGAGGATATGATTGTACAGTACGGCAAATGATCCTATTGAACCCTTGAAGCTCTGAACTTGGCTTTGACTTCTTTCGAAATTCCAGACATGCGCTGTATAACTATCTGAGTTATACATTACCATGCCTGATACCCTCCGCTGACAAATATGCTAATAGAATGGCCAACGTTATTAGGGTGACAGTTGTAATCAGCTTTGAAACATTACTGACTTGCTTCCAGTGCAGAAACTCGATGCATCGCTCGCCAACCACGCGGCAACGCCTCGAAGCTCGTCTGGCCGACCGATTCGGCCTAACGGAGCTGAATCAGACCATCTCTTCAACGTCTCTGATTGCTCCAGAAAATCCGCTGTCATGCTAGCGACCCATAGTATCAGCACACTCCCAACAGGCAATAAACAGTACAGACGGAGTGCGGATGTATCCTGGAGAAATAGAATTCACGCGTATTCCTTTGGCTCCCAGCTCGCATGCCATACTTCTGGTCATTTGAAGGACGGCTGACTTGCTCGCACCATATGGAACTAGATCGTCTTCCTGGTTACGTTCGTTCAATTGGAAATCTGGTTAGTCGTATTCATCGATCCGAGGACTCACTCCAAGGCTTCCGTGTCCAGCAATCGATGCTATGAGGATGATACTTCCTGAGTTGCCGAATCGAAGCATCTGCCGTCCTGCAGCTTGGGCTGTATATAGTGTCCCACTAACATTGGTGTCGATGACCTTGGATCAATCAGACTTTTTTGCGTCTTCTAGGAAATCCAAAACATACCTCTTGATAAGGACCTTCAGGGTACTCGATGGCCTTATCCAATACTTTGGGGACAATTCCTGCGGCCGTAATGCACACATCCATTCTTCCTTCTTTATCTCCAATGACTTTTACTTTATCCCACATTCCCTTCTGGTCCCGTACATCAGCCGACACATACTCCAACCGACCACCTATCCCTTTCACAAAGTACTCAGTACTCTTCCACTCCTTCGATGGCTCTGAAGGCAGGTCAAAACAATAAATCGCTCGTGCGCCTAATTCGCAAAGTGCGAGGGCAATCTCCAGGCCAAGACCGCGATTTCCGCCTGATACAATTCCTACTCGATCTTTGAGAGAGAACTCATCAAAGATCTTGGGCCGTGGGACTACTTTTGGATCGGCGGCTGCCTGAATTGCAGCATTAACGCCAAGGGGAGCCAATGGCGATTTGGACTGATTCAGAGAAGATTGCAGCATGGTAGAGGTCGTCCGGAACATGCGGAAACACGACCTCTGCATGCGCTGAGAGGTCAGAAGTGGGGCAGTAACACCGTAAAGATTTCTGAGTGGCAACATTCGGACAGGCATGTTCTGTATGCTCGAATAAAACGCCTTTCCTTTATAACTAATGCAGTGATCCTGGAATTTCTCACCGAAACTTCTTCATGCCAAAGATCCTAATTATACTCTTCATTGATGCGTATTCTGGGAAGATCTGTACATACAGGGATTGTTATTACATACGCACGTACTTGCATGGAGGGTGCGTGAGAGAAAACTTTACGAGAGTTTGGGTGTGCGTATAAGCCAAGGTACGAGCCTGGCATATGTTACGCGTAAGAAACGAGCACCGTGCCAGCTTGGTAAATCCTTCCCATCCCATTGATCAACCATCTTGATGATCTTGTCATCCTCATCAAGATCAACGACGACGATAGAATCAATAACCTGAAAGTTTGAGAAAGTGATGATGAATGACAGGCGGAACTGACTCACTTTCTTCCGCTTCAGAAAGCGGTAAGTATATTCCTGCGACAACGAGAAGACGAGTCTATTGGGCGAATGTGTCGACGACATAACCCGTAGTGACAATGTCTTTGATCCAGAGAATAGTTTGGGCTGAGAACGTTGAGTGAAGGTAAGCTTAAACGATTTCGGCAACATACCATAACAAACCACTGACAGGAATAAATGTAAAAAATGGCAGTAATCACGCCAAATAACAACGCACCTGAGCTGCATATTCTTCGTAACCTCTACACAGCGAAACTGGATCCTGGAAAGGATTTTTGATAATAAGCGACAAAAAAAGGAGAAGTCCATACCTCAAAGACCGCATCAGAGTTCCATGTCCTTCCGAATATTTCCACTCTCGGCCGGCATTCGTACAATTCTCGTAGATCATCCAATACCCTCTGGTGGCCTGGCTTCAGTTTTCTGTGATTCTCTCCATAATCTTGACTACTTCTCCTGTGCTTAAGAGGGTACTGATGGTCGAGCTTGACACCCGAATAGTGAGCTGCTCCAGCAACGGATTCTAGTAGAGCAGAGGTAGGAATAGGGAGAAGATGTGGATGATGAAAAGTAAGAGTGGGTGGAGAGGGGGACCTTGGAGGATTGGACGTGACAGAGCCTCGGGAAAGGGAACGCCGATGCTTCGACATGGCTGTATGTTCTGAACAATGTCCGTGACGTAATGCAGTCATGAAAGCTTGTATACATAACAGGAATAAACACCATGAGATCGCATCGGGGATCTTTCAAATTACAGCTCTCCTGATCCAGCGCAACACGTTAAAGATACCATGACCATAGCTCGTCCTCTCGTTGTACAAGTAATGATTATCTCGCTCTAGTTCCCATTAGTCCCTTGCCACAGCCCGTACGTTTTACCTGGTGTCGTTTGCCATAAGCGGATCGTCCCTACCCACAACGTTCAGTCAGTAAAAACAGAGAAAGACATAGGCAAGTAATTTCTCACCGTCCTCTGAAGAAGCGTTTCAAGTTCAAAGACGACAAAGTCAGGTGGTGACGTGACGAGATATATGTAATGAGGCTTACCACTTCCGCTAGCATACATTTCACCGTCAGGGCTAAACTCCACGCAATGTACGGGTCCATGATGCCCCTTCAACACTTCCCGCTCCTCACCCTTCATGCCATGAACACGCACCCACTCATCTCCAGAGTTTCCAGTCACAAATCGGTCTTTGAGGATGGGGTGGATAGAGGCGGAGGATGGAGAATAAGGCAATGTGAGGGTGTGCATAGTGTTTCCATTTGGCAAGCCTGGAATGAATGCGACAGTGTTTCCTGAAGTAACGACAAGACATTGAGTCGGCGCCGACCACTCCATCGACGCGATGGGGCCGGGGAACGTAAGGGAAGTCGTCAGATTTCGTGTACGGAGATCCCACCACCTAGCCGTAATTTGAGCCAGGATTGTGTAGGTACAGGAGTGAGCACGCACTTGACTTTGCCGTCTTCGCCAGCAGTGACACCAGTGTGATCGCCGATCCAAACAACACTCTTCACCATCCCATCATGGGATAAGATTCCAGAGTCGCACAAGAATTCCGGTTCTGCGTCTGGGCGATTAAGATCAAATATCCTAACTTTCTTCTCTTGTCCACCGGTTAGGAGATGTGAGGCTGTTGGCGATAAGGCAACACTCCGGACGATGTGATTGTGAGGGAAAGAGTGTATCGCTGAACCTGTATAGGTGTCCCAGATTTTCCTAAGCAAGCAGACCATCAATTGAAACGCATCATTGGATCCAAGATCATTTTAACATACGCCGTGAAGTCTGCACTACCTGTAGCAGCCCGAGACGTATCGAGTGAGAGCTTAGTGCTCCAAACGGCACCCTTGTGGCCAAGGAAGGTGCCGATCCAGTCTCCAGTCCACTCCCTCAACATTGGATTCCCATCCTTACAGCTGGAGACGAGTAAATAGCTGCCATCGTCCTGAATTCCTGAAAACGAGAGGTGGGTGACGGGTCGTGTATGGCCTGGTGCCACGAGAGGAGTGGACCTTTGGTTCATTGTCATTAAATCGTACTAAAATCGGAGTTCGTCGTCGTGATACAGGCGCGCTGCGCACTGGGCTGGAAGAGGAGAATACAGAAAGCTGGTGGTTGGGACTATCTCGTGGCACGCATTCACTTTCCTTTTCGAGAAATCACTTTATTTGCTTTGCACCTCTTTGTCTCGAGCTCTCACCTCATTTCCCATGATATTGTCGCTAAAAACGAAGAGAGAGCTCACACTGTATCTATTCCTATGTTCGCATTGTGGACAAGTGATCTGAATTGAAACCATGTCCATTTAATTCTGAACGCCACCGGCTCTCGCTCACGGATGTTTCGGACACTGTTTCGCACACTGCATGAGTGTACTAGCACTAGCCGGGTCCCGCACTACACGCCTCTACGGATCTGACTTTTCTGAACTGATCCTTGTGTGTCCGAGAGAATATTGTCTATTCAGAATCACCTCTCCTTTCCAACCCAACTCACTATGTAGCATCTTACGCGCCTCCCGACATCCTCCTATCTCACTCAGTGATATTTTTGTCTCTGAAGTCATGTATGAGCGTGTCATATTCTCAACTTGCTCTAGAGTTCCATCTGTTCGCGGAGGCCAGAAAATTAATTTATTTCCAATAGCGCGACAAATTACTTCAGCCTGTGACTTTTCGAATACTCTCTCTATTTATCGGTATAGGTAGGGAGTCTCCGGCGAGGTCAACGGATGAACCGGTGCCCGTACTACATAAAATATAGAGTCGTGTACAAGTAAGTAGGAGATCCCTCAAGTATGTATTATTGCATGTGTGTCACGGTGTTGATACAATGTATGTGTCTCAATGTTTGCCAAGTACGCCCGGCCATCAAGAGAGCCGCTGATGTATACGTAACTTTCATAACGTGGGCCTAGTAATTTCAAGGTTTTGAGAGTGTTGCGAAGTTTCTTTAATTTAGCAACATCATTGATGATACACGGATAATTTAGATGGAAGAAATATCGTATGTTACATCCTCCTGCCATATGATTATGAATATGTATGAATTGGTGGGGAATAATTAAAATCTGACAGGTGGGTAAATGAAATTCAAGCTCCGCGGCCCTCAGGGATTGCGCCATCTTGTCAAGAAATTACTACAACTGTGCTAATACGCCCCGAAAAAAATGTGGCGCGGTGAGAGTTGGGAGACCTTCAACCGGGCGCCTTCAACATCTTGATCGTCTCAATAGTCTAGTTTCTAAAAGCGGTGAAATCACCTTACTCCCTTGTCATCAACGGCAGGCATCTCACCCGAGGTACCCTGATATACACCATCCTCCTCTTGACACGCTTTCCTGACCTTATAAAAGCCTGCCATCATCTTCTCTGCCTTCGTATTCCTCTGTCATGCATTTCCCTTCGTCAGCCAGGCAGGCTGGTAAAAAGGTCATTGGATACCCGGAGGAAATCGTCCCTGTCGTGTCTGTCAAGGAATGGGTGTGCGAGCAGACTTCCAACCCCAAACAACGCGTAAGTCTATGGCCAAATTTGTCGTCACCTACGCTTATACTTTTTCCTTAGGTCGTTGACTACCTAATTAGCTTGTTTCCAATTCTGCAGTGGATCACTCGTTACAGTCAGTACTATAACCTCCTCTGGCCCCTTCAAGAACAATCGATCGGAAGTGACTCAAATTCATCTACTAGACTTTGGCTGGTTAACGGGTGATATAATTGCTGGATTGACTGTCGGAATGGTCGTTGTTCCACAGGGCATGTCGTATGCTACGGTGGGCTTCTTTCTCAAGTCGTCGCGTTCTGTCGCTAATCCCCATCGCATTTCTTAGATCGCTACTCTTCCCCCGGAGTATGGACTCTACTCATCCTTTATTGGAGTCTCGATCTACTTTGTAAGTAGCAACCGACCGCTTCCCTTATCTCTAATGACTGAAATTGTTTAGTTCTTCGCCACATCCAAAGATGTATCAATTGGCCCTGTCGCTGTCATGTCTCTCACTGTGTCACAAGTTCTAAAACACGTTCAAGCTGCATACCCGGATGAATGGTCCGGTCCGACTATTGCGAGCACACTTGCATTGATTAGTGGCTTCATCGTCCTCGCTATCGGCCTCCTCAGGATCGGCTGGCTCGTAGAATTTATTCCTCTTCCTGCTGTCAGTGGATTTATGACCGGCTCCGCCATCAGCATCGTAGCCGGTCAACTTCCTGGACTGATGGGAATAACTGGATTCGAGTATGTTTGATTGCCATTGATATCATCAGTTGACTTATTGCTATCTCCAGTACACGTGCTGCGACATATAAAGTCATCATTAACACCCTCAAGGGACTTCCAAGAACTCAACTCGATGCCGCATGGGGCCTGACTGGCCTGGTTACCCTCTATTTCATCCGCTTCCTATGCGATTTCTTGTCGAGGCGATACCCCCGTAGAGGCAAGATCTCTCTCTTTGGCCTTCATCGCCTGGGATTCTGAAACATTTTTTAATCCGACAGCTCGCTTGCTATTCTTCCTAAGCGTCATGAGAAATGCTTTTGTTATTCTCATACTCACCATCGCTGCGTGGCTTTACACTCGGCATAGGAGATCTGCTTCCGGAAAATACCCAATCAGGATTTTGCAGACAGTTCCTGCTGGTTTAAAGCACATTGGAGCACCATCTTTAGAACCCAAACTTCTTACTGCCTTAGCTCCCGAACTCCCCGTATCAACCATCATCCTTCTTTTGGAACATATCGCTATCGCGAAATGTATGTCATTCGTTTATGAGTCATTATCTCTTAACATAATTATTACTCGTTTAGCGTTTGGTCGCCTGAATGGTTACAAAATCGACCCAAACCAGGAACTCATTGCTATCGGCGTCACAAACACAATTGGCTCTTGCTTCGGAGCATATCCTGCCACTGGTTCTTTCTCTCGCTCTGCATTAAAATCCAAGTCAGGCGTTCGTACCCCAGCCGCTGGCATCATCACTGCCCTTGTCGTGATAGTTGCTCTATATGGCCTTACACATGCCTTTTACTGGATACCCAACGCTGGCCTGTCTGCCGTCATTATTCATGCAGTAGCCAGCCTCGTCGCATCCCCAGCTCAGGTAAGTCAAGACATGAACAATCCATGTAGATTTGGTGCTTACGAGTCTTTTGTCAGGTATACTCGTTCTGGCGCGTTTCCCCATTAGAATTCCTTATTTGGGTGGCCGCTGTTCTCATTACAGTCTTTTCGTCCATTGAGAACGGCATTTACACCTCGATTTGCGTATCCCTCGTCCTTCTTCTCATTCGAGTCGCTCGTCCACGTGGCTCTTTCATGGGTCGGGTGACGGTTACTACACAATCCGCTGACTTTAAAAGCATGGAGACCCACGAGGTCTTCGTCCCATACAGCAAAAAGAATGTCAATCCCCACCTGAAAATCGAACCCCCTCTGCCTGGCGTAATTGTCTACCGTTTTGAGGAGAGTTACTTGTATCCCAATTGCTCCCTCGTCAACGACGCTCTGGTCGACTATGTCAGGGAAAACCTACGCCGAGGCAAGGATATGAGTAACGTCAGTGCCAGCGACCGCCCCTGGAATGATCCTGGACCTACACGTAATGCTGGTGAATCGGAGCAGGAGGAAAATCGGGAAAAGCCAGAGCTTCATGCTATTGTGCTGGACTTCTCCCAAGTGTATGTCCTATTTCGTCCAATGATTCCGCCAAATTGATTCACCTCGCATATAGATCTCACATCGACACCACTGCAGTTCAATCGCTTATAGACACGCGTACTGCGGTAGAAAGATGGGCTGACCACCCTGTTGAGGTAGGTTAATTTTAATTTCTCTTTAGTGCCCTGGCCTAACTTTAATCTGTCCAGTTCCATTTTGCAACCGTTCTTTCTCCATGGATCCGTCGTGCCCTAATAGCAGGAGGATTCGGTCTCGGGATATCCTCTTCGAGAATCCCTCCTGATCTTGCGCCTGCCCTTCCTTACGGCGAGAGGACCATCAACTTTATCCCCACTCGAGATGATAATTCGACACACGACCTGGAGAGCGGTGACCTCAAGAAATCTCAGAGTGAGCAAGAGTCTCAGTCAGAGCTAGAGGCCATTATCTCCAAAGACACGCCTTTCTTCCATATCGATCTGATATCCGCCGTCCGCGCGGCGGAGAGTGGAATTGGGCGTTCCGTTTCCTCCAAGTCCTGATCATTGTCTTTTACCAGCTTACGAGATGACACGATTTCACTCATTTGTTTAAAGTATTTGCATAGTATTTCCTGTAACATAATAGTAGTCAGTTATCACTGTACAATAAGACATACACTTGGACATTGGCGAGGAAATGATATTCGTGGATGGATGGATGAGAAAGCAAGAGTCGTTGTCGTTGGATGTCAGGCCCGGACTACAATCACTGCAGTAAGTACCGGAGAACTCCCATTGATCGTCGGAAGTTGGACCTTCGGCGTTTTGTAACGGTATGACACCTTGGTCATGATAAAATTTGGAACTCTTGTTTTGCCTACACGCCGCACTTTCTCTTCCACCCAAACTGTATTCGCGGGCCACAACAAAGTATGGGATGTTGCAGTACCTCGTCTCTAGTATTACTGAAACATCCGCGATTTGAAGTGGTCGAAAATTAAACAGAAGAAGGGTGCAAACGATGCCCAAAAGAGCACCGTCTTTGGCAAAGCCGCTAGGGTCAGTGGGTTATGGAGTGTATGTGGTATAGTCTTGTTAACGTTGTAATTTAGGACATAGTGATGGCCGCCCGCCGTATACCTTTCTCCTTTCCATGCCAATCGTAAACTCATGGCTTCAATAGAGGGAGGAAGTACCGACCCACTCAAGAATATGCACCTTGCCGCTGTGCTCAAGCGTGCTAAGGATTTGGATGTACCAAAGGAGAATATCGAAAAGGCTCTGGCCAAGGTTCGTTGTATAAAGAGGTCACCTCAAACTTGTTGGGGCTCTTCTCATTGTCAACTTCAAAACCAGGCTAGCCGGAGCAAGGACCAAAGCGGCAACATTTTCATATATGAGGCGTTGGCGTTTAACTCTGTCGGTCTTATAATGTGAGCGCTGGCTAGCTTGTTTTTCTTGCAGGTGCTAAGCACAAAATCGCAGAGAGTGCGCAACGGATAACAGTAATAGAACAATACATACCATTCGCGAAGTTCTGAATAATTATGGGTATGCTACCTTTTCCTACCCACAGGAAGAACAACCTTCTGATACACAACAGAGCGCGCCAGGCCCCTGTAAAATTCATGTTTAAGCGCGTTGGCTATGTAGCCGTTTCTCTGGTCGATGCTTCGGATCAGAGCAGTCAAGATGAGCTAGTAGAGACTGCCCTTAGTCACGGAGCCATCGACTTTGACAACATCGCGCATAATCCAGGTTGTTCCCTCTGGGTGAGTAGTTTGTCTACTAAGCTTTGTATGATGCTTACAGCGGCAATCTAGTTCACTTGTGAACCGGATGCCTTATTGTCGCTTTCATCCGCCGTTACCCAAAGCTTTTCGCAGAAGTGGAACATCGACGTCAGTGAACTTCGATACATACCGTTGGAAGATAGCCCCGAGGTTTCTGAAGAAGCTCAAACTGATCTCAAAACCCTCATCGACGAGTTAGAGAACAATGACGATGTTCTCCAGGTGTGGACTAACGTGCAAGACGACCGTTGAGAGCTTTCAGATGAGTTATATGTAGCAGAGTGTATCGATATCCAAAACATCATAGTAATTGCTTAAAATCTCAATGACTATCTAATCCCTTGAGTTCTTAGTGAAGTGGTCCGAGACGTAACCATTTTTGCGAATAAAGGATCGGTTTCGTCTTCGCCGTACTCGACAAGATTTATTTTGAAAGAGGGCGAACTGCTTTGAAAAGCTGAAAAGGATACCTCTTTGCTGCTGATGACACCGCAGATGCATCAACCGCTTCATAGCCGTTGGGTAGCTTGCATGATTCTGTATGTTGACTGATCGACCACTGAACACATGAGCTCCTAGAGCCGGATTGCTCGCCAGAGTCCCAAAAACAGCAACTCGCAATGTCAAGATAGACAGGAAGATCAAAGAGACAAGACAAATCAACTCCTTCCAAAGTTTGGAGAAAGTTTCCCGATTATTTGTCTCGAGGCCAGACGGAACTTCAAGCTGGTGGAAGTCAGAAGAGTCTGCATACCTCTGGTTCTGCTTTCGATTAATCTGCCATCCTCAAACACGAGGTAGGATGATTGGAATTGAAGTGTGTCTTAAAATGACTCGAATCGACCTGTTGACATCAAATGCAATAAAGAGACGAGACATAGGGTTCCGAGTTCAGACCTGGTCCCTTCACCTAGGATCATGACAATCGATCTCGGTCAACCTATCTTTGCATCATACCACTCGGGTCGTAGCCCTATCC
This sequence comes from Termitomyces sp. K1Aa, assembly GCA_018221735.1. Classification (NCBI taxonomy): domain Eukaryota; kingdom Fungi; phylum Basidiomycota; class Agaricomycetes; order Agaricales; family Lyophyllaceae; genus Termitomyces; species Termitomyces sp. K1Aa. The sequence goes on from JABAJX010019813.1 coordinate 37,299, forward strand.
ATGCACCTCCCTCTTTTCCACCGAGTTCAATGATGCCCGCCTTTTCTGCTAAGGCAACATATTGCCCGAACCTCTCGGTACCGGCCTTTCGGTACACCGTGTTATCTGTACTAGCCAGCTCTACAGCGATCCCAGAACGGAAGGGACGAGGAAAGCCTTTCAAGCGATGGAATTCGAGTCGTTGTACTAATAGATTAAATTTAGGTGGAACCACTTTGGGTGTGCTCTGCTGTGCCGATACTGCATTCTCTTTGGGCGTCGCATCGACAGAAGGTAATTGGGTGCTCGGTGGGACCGGAGTTTGTTTTGATGGGAGCGACGTGAGAACAGTATTGGGTGTGGATCCCAGCGTTGAGAGAGAGTCCTGATTTTGGACTGCGATCATACCTTGACTGGAAATGGGAGAAACGGGAAGAGGCGCAATATTCTCGGCAACAGAAGCTTGCTCGAGGGAGCTTTGTGTTTCGTTAGTAGAAAGGGACGTCCCAGAAACTGCAGTCGTACTCTCTACCCGGTCTTCCGTGGCGGAAGGCTTGCTCACGACCGTTGGGGTCGACGATGTTTCGTCCGTGAGTACTGCCGCAGGTGGAGTCTCCATCTGGGGAGGGGATCTCGTGGTAGATGAAGAACCTTCAACTTCAGATGAGGTAGGTGTAGCGGGACGCGGATAGGAAGAGGGTTCTTTGAAAGTTTCTCCATTCACACGTGCATCAGGGTGTCCACCGTTGTGGTCATTGCCTTTGTAGCGAAGGTGGTCCATGATATCAACATCAAATCCCTCGCCGCTTGACCGACCAGGGCGACGTAGAGAAGATGGGAAATCTCTATTTGAGTTCTCCCTGTGATGGTGCGAAGCAGATGAGCTCCAATACTCCCTTTGGAGAGTTACAGGACCATCGCGTGGTGACCAACAATCATCAACAACATCAGCGCCCAATACATCAGTGTTCCAGTCCAAGAAGATAGACGCCTGGATCTTAAGACTTGTGTGGATCCCAGGAAGAGATATTATCACAACCCTATATCGACGAAGTCGTAGTACAGACACTGCATAAGCAAAGTCGCGATCTCCCGATATGAGTATGATAGTAGACGGAGGGGGGTTATCAATAGCATATGCAAGCATATCCACTGGAAAGCCAAATGAATATCAACCGACGGTGGTTCTAAGCGTGCAGTGAATTACCAAGCATCATTTTATCCGCAACGTCTTTACGACCGTTGTGAGGGCAGTCCGTTAGGGACACGCCTGAAGATTGGAGTTCCGAGCGAATGACAAGAGATCTTGAGAACGCAGCGGGATCAGAGAGTTCAAGGTAAGCCTTGAAAAACTTGATAGTTCCAAAGTGATGAGCTACATGGCGTATTTTCTTGACGATTTCGTATCCAGTATATTGGGTAGCAGCGGCACAATTTTCTATGTAAGAAAGTTCATTCTGCAAGTATCCCTCAGCTACAAAAAAATCAAACTAACCGTAGTCCCAGAATATCGCCACGTCCTCAGACGACATCTCAGGAGTGCGTGAAAGCTAGAAGAGTCCGGGCCCCAAGGCCACCTGTCCATATCGCCTGCTTCAGGAAGGTATATAAGGAGCCTAGATGAGCGTCAATCATACATCAGAACCTTGTCCTCCACCTGGGGTAAACAGATCGTGCTATTCTCCTCGTGCCAAAATATGTACAAGTAACCTGTTTTGGAAATTGGTTCCTTACATGTGTTGCAAAAGCGCCTGAGGTCATTTGATCGCGACTTCGAAAGAACGTATCTTTCATTAATGAAAATCCTCTTTTGTGTAAGTAACGTCTATAGCGGAAACGACATCTAGTTGGTCTCAGGTGAGTTAGCGTGCCAGCCGCTGCAGATTATTGAACTAAGCGATGTGGCAGCCGTGTCACATTCACTACATAAATACAGACCTCAAGCCAACCAACACCTATACTTGAGATGGAAATTTAGAAGAGCTGGTCCACTCCGGCCGGAGAGTAACCCATGCATTACTTCCAGACCCTCCCAACGTGACAATCCCGGCTTCCTCCGCCAATAGTATGTACGACGCAAACTTGCTTACTTTTGCCTGTGCATAAAGTCCCTTGACTTTCGCGAGATCAGTTCCCAAATCTGTACGCATCACTTCCTTCTGCTTCTGATCCTGAGCGCGCCTTTGCAATGCTGATATCAGTGGTAAGAAGTGAGACGGAGCAGGTCTAGCAATCGCAGGTCTTGGCGGCGCCGGTCGGACTAGAGGAGGACTAGGAGGCGGTTTCGTTGGATTAGTAGGAATCGATTTAGTTTTAGATACTTTCGATGGAAGCGTAGAGGCAGCAGTTCCCGCAGGCGGAAGAACAGTTTTCGTAGACGTAGGTGCAGAGGTAGTTACAGGAGTGACAGGTTCGGCAACTGTAGCCGGTACAAATGCTGGTGTGGGTGAGTTCCACACAGCGTTAGCTTCAACAGATGGCAATGGAAGGGATGTAGGTACTAGTGGTGGAGTCTTCACAACCGCATTTGCAGGAGCTGAAGCCAAGGACTCTGAGAATACTGGCTCCTTTGTAGTTGCATTTTCCGAGAACGGGAAGCCTTCTCGAAGGGCTGGTTGAGACGAGCATTCGAAAATGATGTCACCATCAGTAACAAAAGTGGGTTCAACTGACTTGTGCTTGGGTGAAGGGGTTGGTGGTGCTGACTCTGCGGATCGGAACGAGCCAGCGGGGGAATACGGACGAGAAGTTGTTCTTGAGGGAGTTGGCCAAGTGCTTGCCGTGGTGGGGTGTGTGTGATTGTGGCGATAGCTATAAGAGAAGGTCTGGTGATCACGATGAGGCCTTCGGCCTACACCCTCCTCATCGTTGCCATCACGTTCTTTGCCCTTTCGATCCGAGTCGGAGGGGATCACCCCATTAAGAGGGGTTGACAGATGTCGTGGCCTTTGGGGTGCTGGTGAAGGAGGGGCAAGTGGCGGTTCATCTCCTTCACTCTCGCACAAAACCTTTGCATTCCAGTCAAAGTGCGCATCAGCTTGTGCCACTAAATTGTTGTGTGTATCTGGGGGGCACAATACGACTACTTTGTATTTCCGATGGCGGAGTGTGGAGATGGCATATCCGAAATCTCGGTCCGCAGAGATAAGAAAGATCGTTGCTGGGGCTGGGTGATCAATCGCAAAAGTAATCATGTCAACTACAGAGGCGAGTCAGCAATCTCAGATTTTTTGAAGGCGATACATAGCAAACCAAGAAGCATTTTTCTGGCGGCTTCAGCCCTTCTGTGGTGTGGGCAATCTATCAAGGCCACCCCAGCCGCTTGTATTTCTGACCAGAGTTTTAAAGTAGACGAGACTTCAAGGTAAGCTTTGAAGGAGATAATAACACCAAAGTCATGGGCTAAAGAGCGAATTGCTTGTACCGTTTCGTAACCGGGAACTCCGGATCGAGGGGGTAGATTCTCTGAAAACATGTTAGACCAAGAATAATTGGAGACGAGAGAAGGACATGCCAAAATCCCAAAAGACAGCGACGTGCTCAGGTTGTTGCATGGTGTGAGATGGCTCATGTCTCTGAACTTGTCATCCTTAAAAGAGAATTCAGCGTTCGGTGTGTACCACACCATACAAGGCAGTCTTCGATTACCACGAGGTATTTAACGTATACGATGCGTCGACTTACACACGCCACTTAGGCACGTTAGGTCCAATGGTTGCGATCGGAGAAATGATGGTCAAAAAGTACACGCACACGTCTTCCTATGGAATTGTAACAAATATCCGTTATCGGTCGTGACCTCCGTTCGTTCATGTGAGCAGAGTCGGTTCCCTGTTCTCAGAGTGCTTTAGTGAAATAAGTAGACAGCGTCATAGAGAGCTTTGACATGCATGGAGCCACGATTGAGACGGACACACACACAGGTCGCCCCACCGTGAGCACGATATGAAAAGGGCCCTGAACACGCGTTGTCAATGCCCAGCAGGTCTTTATGTACATGAGCATGCATCTTCGACGTCGTGATATTTGCCGCCATATTCACACTCGGATCCACACAACTTCATTCTGTATCCACGGGGAGAGGTTGAAAAAAACCATTTATTGTATCTTCTTGCCCAATCTAGCGAGGTGGTAATTAATAGGAGGTCTTGGTAATTTTTTCGGGAGCGGCTATAAAGTGCAACACAAAAAGATGTGGTCAGATGCCGACAGTCCGTTACAAAAAACAAGCAAGACGCACTGTCGTCCGCATGCACTGAAACAAGGCCTCGGCTGTATCTTTGCACAGGCTCGTCGAAGTCAAGTCTTTATGCGCGGCCCAGCAACCAAGCATGGCAGCCAATTGCGGTCCGCACATGTTTTGCGTTTGAGCTAAATGGTAAGATATCAGCAGATTCTAAGCAAGGAAAGAATGTGGAGTTGACGAACTCTTTCGAGCCCGGACCTTGAGGTTTTTTATGTGGATGGTCATAGCGGCGATGCGCTCCGCAGAGTCAACCCGGTGTCACGGTGGTACTAGTAGCGGTCAAATAAATTGCAGTTCACTCACGTGATACCTCCACGTCAATGTGTGATGCTGCTTATTAGAGGCGCCTGACTCTTACCAACGCGTTTAGCTCTTTGCGCACGCTCGCCATTTCCAGGATGCCCTCATCTTTAAATAAGAATAATTCTGGTAAGTGTCGCATTTGACGAGGGTGCGGCGTCTCAACATAAGAATAAGCGGTCAAACGTATTATGCAGGAGGCCAAAGAACTAGCAAATGACCCATCTACGGACTATTCTGCGGCCCCATTGGAAGTGTGTTACATTTTTGTACCGTCTAATGCCTCAATTGAAATGTGTTAAATCTAGGATGATATATTTGTCAGTCGTGTGCGATATCAACTTTTGCGATAATATTGAACTAAGCTTGGCCTAGGAATGGCACTGTACCCTACGCGGCCCTGAGGGTACCGAATTCGAAGGAGGACTGTACCATTTTCGTATCTTATTGCCTGCGGAATATCCATTCCGACCTCCATCGCTCATGATGCTCACGCCAAATGGAAGGTTTGAGCTCAATACCAAGGTGAATCTTGGTCATGATTTGGATCAATTACAGACTGACCTTATGCCATGGTTAAGATCTGCATCAGTTTCACAAATTGTGAGCGCCTTAAGAAATCGATCTCCCAACACAATGTTGACTCGAGCTTTCAGATCACGAGGAGTTGTGGCAACCAGCATGGGGTGTTCGGACAGGTGTGTCGTGTCTCCAGAGTCCATAGTTGTCCGCTTAACAAAAGTAGCTATTATTGGACTCCAGGGTTTCTTTCCTCTAAAGGGGCAGCAAGCCGTAGGCGTAGGTTCTATTGAGTATCCTTCAGCAGAGCGAAAACGTCTCGCAGCTCTGTAGGTGCCCCTTCCCCCAAAAAAGACTTGGACTCATATCAACAGATCACGAGAATGGGTGTGCCCCCATTGCAAAGAAAGTAATCTGACATTGTTACCCGATCCATCAACCGCAGCGAGTAGCAGTACGACTAAAGACAACACCAGTGTCGTCGAACCCTCATTCACGCAACCAAAGTCTGAAGAATCTCCCGAGTCCGAGCCTAGTAATACTCCAGAGCTGCCCGAGTCTGAGTCTTCTACTCCGGAGCCAGCTCCCGAGCCTGAGCCTCGTGCTATTCCAGAGCCAGCAGTCATTCACAGTATCGACACCCTATTACCCCCGGGCACTGTTGCTGGGCAGACCCGGCCGGGACCATTTATCACACGCGCCGCAGTAGAGACGCCAACAACGATACGTGCGATACGGAAACCGCCGCTTGTCCTGGTTGACGGGGCGATTTGTATGCTGTTTGTAATTGCATTTGCGATCATCTGCCGTAGGATGGTTTAATCGTGTGTCAACGTGTATTACTAGTCTTTTGTAGGATAGCAATCGAAGACTCCTTTGTATTGTGCCGAACATTTGTCTCGAAACGATCGAGCCCAGATATCCGAGACGAGACATACCGACGACGGATTAGTCTAAGTATATATTCCGGTTTGTGTAACTTGAATGGAGCGCTGCTTTATGACCACCCCAGCGTTGATACGAAAGGCATCCGTTAATCACAGAAAGTCTCTGCAGTTGCCTCACCGTCCTGTCGCTCCTATACCGCCTTCCCTCCTTCAGTCACCCTATCTTGAGCCTCAAAGCATCTTCCAGCGCACCCTATCCGCGCCACACTACCCCACTGAAGAAGATGAAGAGTGGCTTCAGGATACCGTGCCATTAGAGGACAGCAGACGCCTTTCCGCATCCTCCACATCCTCCTTCAGCTCTCCTACTACCTCGGAGGGGTCCACTCAATCCAGGCCCCAGAGTGTTGGTCACACATATATCCCGACCTCTCCGCCGATTGTCCGGTGGCGACGTTCACGTCTTTTCGGCTCGACCTTGCACGAGCCAAATCGCATGCGGTCTGTATCATGCCTAGGGGGGCAGACCGAGCTCCTTGAAAGCATTGGTCCCACCCATATCCCGACATTGACGATTACCCAATGGCGACCTTCACGCCACATTCCATCGTCCACTTGGCATGAGCCACTCCGGGCACGGTCCGCACCACCATGTCTGGCAGAACAAACCAAGTTCCTTGCCAGTACATCCTACTAGACTCTCTACGAACGCTTTTTTTTTTTATCTTTATCGGGATACAGGGGTAAGGAAGGCCCACATATTACACTCATAGAATTACTTTCAGCCAATCCCATTCACGACGAATTGGCTTTACATTTAATGAACACCACATATCAACGCATATCTACTCATATCATTCACATCACACACGTAATCTCTTCACATCATCGTACAACTGACATATCGAAATATCTGTAGTATAATTTACGACAATCTCACCATCCACTACTTCTTTTTGACGTCCCGAAGACTGAACAAAATCATATCCTCGTCTTCCAAGTTGTAGCTTGCAATCGAACTTGAGTTGGTAAGCATCTTGCCTTCGAAAGACAGTCTGATACGTGACGCGCCAACGGTACTGTCGATATGTCTTGTAATACGATCTCGAATTGTTGATACCAGTAAGTCGAGAGACAGATCTGGAACTGTGACAATTGATCCATCGAGTTTCCATTCGGGTTTCGAAGGTTCCAAAGGAAGTTGAACTCGGAGTGAGATGGGATGCTGCAAGTTGGTCAGCAGTGACTCAAAAACAAAAACACTGAAAATTTTATAAAAGTTTTACTCACAGGGTGCATTGCGATCCAGTCTGACTCTGGATACAGCTGGCCACCTGGCAACTTGGCAACTCGTTGGCGTTTGGCTGGAGGTATATCATCCGCGGCACCCTCCATTTCGTCTGCAGAACGGACTTGGCCTGCCTGTGCCTGGAGTGCTCCATTAGCCGCAGCAAGCGCTGCCATACGGGAGGGGTGCAATCCGGGGGCAGGAGGCTGATAACCGAAAGGCTGGGCCGCATCCATTCCCTGATAATGCAGAGGTGGTAACATGACGGGAGGCTGATTGGAATACATTGACGCAGGTTGGGGACCTGATGAGATTGTGGCTGCTTGATAAGCGCCTGTGTTCCCCACAGATTGAGGAGGCGCTGGGAGGGATGGAGGCGCAGGGGGCAAAGTAGCAAGGGGCGGTGGGATAGCCGCAGGTCCAATTCCAGGCCCAATAGCATTTGTTTCTTGACTGTAAGATGAGCATTAGTACTGAGAACGAGCAAAATTGTTAGCATGACTTACGGTCCGAGACCCTTTGCACGATGAAGGGCAGCAATCTGCTCGTCGAAATTGACATTCGTCGAGAACCGGTCCAAAGTATTCGCTTTTGACGCTGTGTGACCATCCCAAACGACCTTTTCTCTCTCCTTACGCTTCTCACGTTCCTCTTCTTCTTCCTTCTTCCTCCTCTCTTCGTCTGCTTCAGCGCCGAAGATATCCACACGTGTGCGTGCAAGATTTTTAAGTGAAGACACAACATTGGCACCGCGTTGCAGTTCGGAAGCCTGGGATTTGCGCAATTCCAAAGCATCGCGCTGTTCCTTCCAACGAGGATCCAAAAGCTCGATACGCATATGTTCGTCCAATTCATCGACAGCGATAGACTGCCCACAGATAGAACAGGTTGTCATAGCAGTCTTTCCGCCCTTCTTGTCCACTACGAAGGAAAGAGTGATTAACGAGAAGAGGATTCAAAGCAGAAGAGGCACTCACACTTTGGCACATAGTCTGTTCGAATCTTCATAGGTCCAGCAGCATTGAGAGTACCAGACTGGAGTGCCTGCGCACGCGCAATTTCCCTCGCACGCGCCTCCTCCTCATGCTTCTGCTTAGTCTGTTCGTCTTCTGCTTCCTCATCGCTCTCTTCCATCGCCGCATCATCTTCTCCACCAACAACTCCAGCACCACCGACAGCAGCGGCAGCCTCAGCCTCAGCTGCAGCTTGGCGGGCACGGTGGGCCTCGACATCTTCCGCAGTAGTCTCCATAATCATTGCCGCCATCCTCTTCTGTGCCAACGTCATGTTTTCGACCTCTTGTAGGTTCATGGGGGCCGGAAGCTCCAAGTTGGCATCGGCGACGGTAAATTCAATCGTTTGAACTATAGCGTAGTCATGCCAGTCAATTTCGGCAAACGCAACTAAAATCAAAAAGGACATGGTCAATTCAACAACGCAATAGATAGTAATACATGACGCACTTCGCTCGGCCTCCTGGTCATCCTGACGCTTCTTGTCTTTTTCACGCTTGTTCTTCTCCCATTTCGCATGCTGTTTTGCCACTTCCAGTGTTTTCCAACGTGCATCCTCGTTCGTCCGTTTCTTCAACTGTGCCAATCCATCCTTATTAGGCTGAAGTATTTTGCTATACTGCTCCACCAACCGGTTGAAATATCCGAAGAGTGAATGGGTAGGGCGGAGGAAATCAAACTGGTAATTACGTCCCTCACGCACGGATAGATTGGCGAGGAAACTTCGGCCTCTACATGCACTAAAAAGTGCAGTGAGCTTCATAATGTCACTGGGTCCATACAAGTTAGTCAAGCAAAGCACAAAAGTTATTCAAAAGACACACAGATCAATGTTGCTAATGTTGGGCATGTCCATGATGAATTCCGGAGGCGGAGGTTCGACTCCAACATCAACAACTTGGGCAGGTTGAGCCTCGTCGTCCTCCTTCCCTTCCTTATCAGGAGTTGACTCATCTATCTCTCCTCGATTTACTTTGTCCATCCGATTTCGGTAGTAGGCATGGTAGGGGTCGACTGGGTTAAGGAAGGAGAATTTGGGGTCATTCCGCTGGCCTTCACGGATTTTATCCTCGAATTGTGGAGGGTTGGCAGAACGTGCAACAAAAAGAGCTGTCCTGTCAATGACGGCTACACAGAGAAGGAAAAATGTCAAATACGTATGAACTGCTGTAGGACTACCAATGCGAGAGGTGCTTACACTTGATTTCTGGAGGAGGAAGAATGAGGCCGCTTGCAAACCTCAAAGAGCCACTTCCGCCTGCCAACTCCATCTGAATATCAGCGACACCATTTGGGTGTACACCGTTGGTCACGGCGGGGACAGTATCGACGACAGCAGTCATGGTCAAGACGAACACTGAATGAATTCCTCTCGGTGCCTTGGGATACCTATTTTCTCACGGTCCCATAACTTTTACCTCCTCATCGCCGACTACGAGCACATATGTTCGGCGCATTTCGACCAACTAATGTGAATCTTGGTGGCCTTCTGTGGTAAGTGATATGCTCAGGACTACAAGGTACTTCTGATTGCGTCTCAGGAAGACACCCTGGAAATTGTCACCGACGCGGAAAGCCAACGCTCGGGCTAGGCTAAAGAAAGTCGATTCAGTCATTGAGGCAGTGAGAGCAAGTGGTGTTCAATGCGGCGCTCTTGTGAGTATGTTGGGACTTTGTATTGATACAAGGCTTATTGCCATACAGGAAAGAGCATTGGAGTTACCAAAAGAACATGAGATGCCCGCACGAGACAAATACACAACATTCAGCCCAACCGCCAGAGGATATCGCAAGGGCATTCACAAGGTTCCAAAATGGACACGGGTGCGTCACAAATTACTCCCTTGCAAGATCATAATTGATAATGGCCTAAAATGCCACAGCGTACACTGAGGACAAACCCCAAAGGCTTCTAATCATTCAATGTCGTATAGAATACTAATACCGAGTCAACCTAAAATAATATCACCTGAATCGTACCCTTCCTAATTGCCTGCATCACCTTCCGACCACCCAAAACCGTCTTGAAGACCTCATCTCTCGTTTCTGGAATATCCAAAAGTGACCGTTTCTTGGAGTCCTTCCAGGTGACATCAAGTATGATGTGTGAGAGTGCAGAAACAGCAAGGGCGTCTTGAAAGACCGATTGTTAAGTTTTGGTAGGAGAGAACGAGGGAAAGACTTACCAGTTTCACAGAGCAACTTGCCTAATCGTCCGGGTGTACCCACAGCAGCACCCACCTTCGTCCGTCTCAAATATGCAACATGCTCTGTGAGCTTAAAGTGCTTTGCAAAGAGTTTCGCGACTTCCCCGCCTTTGTCACCCCTCAATTTCTTATCCTTCAAAACTCGCGTGACGTCTGCAACACGCAAGGCAGCTCCGGTAACGAAGATTAAGGTTGGTGCTCCTGACGTTTTGGATTTCTGAGCCAGACGTTTACTTAGTGTCGGATTGGCTGGGGCGGGTTGGATGGCATAAGACAAGGTTGCAGTTGACGAAGGGGTTTGGACAAACTTTTAATTATGAAATCCGCTAGCTGGTCTAGTGTCCGCGGTCCGGTCCATGAAGTTGTATCCGCTATGGCCGACGCTGTCTACATGTCAATCTAAGAATATCCCTTGAGACGGCATGGTGTTGCCACGCACCAGGTATTCGCATGTCCTCCAATTCAAGTGTAGTCATGTTTGAGAAGACTTTGGCCTGATGAGACGCCAGAAAATCAGAGAGTTGGGTAGGTGATTGGTCGGCGATAGATGGTTGGATTACTTCGACGGTCTCTGCGAGTTTTCGTTTCTGACCAATGATTATTTCTTGATACATGCAGTCCATCATCAGGAAATAACAGAACACACTTTAGCCTTCCGTTCCTTTTCCTTTTCCCGTCGTTTTCGCTTTTTCTCCAATGCCGCTGCCTTGTCTACGGCTGTGAGCCTGGGGTCTGAGCCTCCAGCTGCCATTTCCTCCTCTGTACTGCCGGAATCGTTGTCGTTGTCATTTTCGTCTGAAAAGAAATCTGCGTCTGGAGCGGCCTCGTCGTCGGAGAGTGCGACAAGATCATCTATGACAAAGTCGTCTTCGAGATCGTCTCCTCGATTCATGTTGTTCGGATGAAGACAAAGAAAGAGGACGGAAATTTATGCAAGTAACGCGCACGTGACGTGCTAAATTATCATAATATTAATGGAGTCGAAGTCTCCGAGTCTTGCAATTGCCAGCTTGTTGCCTTCTGGCAGTTTTCGTTTCCTTGCCATATCATGCCTAGACAGTCTCTCCACGACATTTGCAATTTCAGTCTTGCGTTTCAGTCTCCGCCTTTCAGGGTCCTCATAGAACACTGGATCATTTGCATGATAGCACTAATTGTGGCAACGTGCCTTGTACGATGGTGTTATATTGCCTTCCCTCGAAAGTACTCGCGCGACACTCCTAATTCATCCCAATCCCCCTTCAAATCCTCTAGAACCCCTCCAGTTCTCCCTCAATCCTCTTTCGGCGACATTTCAACAGATCTTCGTCATCGTAGACCTCCTAGTGACCCTTCTCCTGACAGCACGTCACCTACCTCGTCATCTCTTGCAAAGAAAATGGGCTACACGCGACAGTCTCGCTTCTCAAAGAAACAAACGGCTCCTATACCATTTCCCCCGCCGAACTCGTTACCAAAGGTGAAGCAGCACTATGACGCCTTTCTCGTGCTTGATGTCGAAGCAACATGCCAGCAAGGGACAGATTTCGACTTCCCAGATGAAATCATCGTGCGTCAAAAGAATCCATGTTCCATGACCCATTTTTACCATTATATTTCGAACTTTAGGAATTCCCTGTCTGCTTGATGCGATGGAAGGACAGGACCAAGGACCTGAAAGCCAGTCAGCTCCAAGTCGTGGCCGAATTCCGAAGCTTTGTCAAGCCTACATGGCGCCCCATACTGTCTCAATTTTGTACAGATCTCACCGGTATCACACAGGTTAGTCCTCTTTAATGTACCCGACTATATTTCCCAACCTCCGTTGTACGCAGGAACAAGTTAATGAAGCTCCTCCATTCCCTCTTGTCCTAGCTTCGTTTCAGAAATTCATGGTGGAGCATGGTCTAATCGATGGCGACACTGGGGCACGCCTTGTTCGGTTCTGTTGGTGCAGTGATGGTCCCTTTGACGTCCGTGACTTTGTCGTGAAGCAATGTTTTATATCCAAGGTCAGTACCGTTATTCGGACGGATGATATAGGTGTTAAGTGCGATCGATATACCAGGTCTCCATGCCCAGCTGGATACAAGGCGATATACTCGATGTACGAACCACCATCCTGGATTGGTTCTACGCACGCGAGCAGCCTCAACATTCAAGCGTGACAAAAGTAAGCTTCCGCAGGAAGTTTCAATTCCGTTCTTTTTAACCAGTAAACATTTAACAGGGGCCGAACGGTCCGAAACGCCGGAGTCTCAATATTGCAGCTCAACTGAAGCTTCTCGATCTCCCCGGCTTTGAGGGGAGGCAGCATAGTGGTATCGATGTCAGTCTGCTGAATTATATCCTTTGTGTAGCTGGATTAATTCCTTCCCTTTGCAATATCCAGGATACCCGTAATATCGCACGTGTTGTGGCTGAACTTGCTCGAAAGGGTATCTCTTTGCATCCGAACACGGCAATACATCCAAACCGACGTTGGGGATGGATGGGAAAGCATGGCCAAATCCTTGACGGTCACTGGAACATGAGAAATGCCGATGGTGACAAGAAGGCATGGCAAAAACTCTGATATTTCTTTCGCGACCCAGTTTCCGCTGCCACGTTCCACTTGTTCCTGGTTTCAATCTCCTGAACCACTGTGAGGAATATCTCCAGTTATGACAGTGACTTTCACTGCTGGATGTACACGTGCTCATACTCATGGGTCCCCCGACGACACGTTCACCTACACGACTAGCTGGGCTTTGTCTTAAAGATGGAATAATATCTCGATCTGCTTATTCATCCCTTTTTTGCCTAGATGGCACGTAACGTTGTCATTTTCATCCGCGGCTCTTCCATTACGTCCGCGCCACACACTCTCAGGACCTCCTCATCCACTTTCACCTTTTACCATAATCATTAAATACCTACCACGGAACGATTCACGGCCACGGTCATCGTAATCAGCGTACCAGGAATTCTACATAACACCCCACTGTCGCCAGGTATTGACCAAACTCCGACGAATATCCTCTGCGTCTTTGGAAGTAATCTCTGGGATGTATCTAATCATATTATAGCTTAGGCCTTAGGCTTGGTTTCACGTACTACATTTTTCTGTTGTAGTTGTAAGATACTGTACAATATTATATGACACTAAATTACTTTTGGTTATTATATCCTTGTCATTTCTTTCGCCTCTGCCCATGGTCAGTAAACCTTCTTCGATGGTCACGATTATCAAAATAAGGCGGAATGAGTTTGATATGGATAGTAGCTTCTAGAAGTTTCTAGAAGTACGCTTTTTCTACGAATCTGTTGACGCAATAGTCAGGCTTTCATCGAACCTATCACTGTTGACTTGTCCGGGATAGTGATCAATATGCATTAACCACAGCGCCACCATGAGATGTCCACAGTAATTTGCTTTTCGAACCAGGCTAGTAGGGATAAGTAGCTCCCCGCTTAAAATTCAAATCAAGTTTTGTCCTGCTTTAACGGTAATACTGTAAGCCCCTACCAAAAGGATTGCTACGTAGTTTTGGACCCCTCCTACCGCGAGTCATTCTGTACTATCTGATATGATGACTGACTCAGATATAATTATATAGATATATGTTCAATGTGATCTACATATCTTCGCACTGAGCATATGGGAGAGCGCCACTCATAATTCAGTTCTGCATAGAAACGATCTGCATCATGATCTAAATTCTCTTGGTTTACATATACTCTATATCATCTTTCTCTCCTCTTAAGCTTGTCAGTCTTTTCAACACCCCCTTTTCTACTGCGCAAACGGCAAGTTAGTAGACATTATGCGGGCGAGAAAAGAATGAGGACTCAGGAAACGTTAGGAACGCTTGGAATCATGTATTAAATGATTGATGGTTTGGCAAACTTCCGATGATGGATGCAGCCAGGGCCACTGTATCACTCACAATCTGCTTCTACGACGAACTTCTGCAAGGTGCACACAACCATCTTATTTCAATGTCCATCACGGATACCCAAGTTCTACATGATATGTCCACAGCACCTCCGAAATTCGAATGCAAACATCGTAAACCTCAAACTTGCTACATCACACCCCAATTACGCGATTACCCTCAATTCTTCGCGAACATGACTGCCACGCACGCCAAGGAATCCACCCTCCTTGAGTAGGTGCCAATGCCATCAGGCTGAGCAGTCACCAGTGAGCACCCACACGAAGCACTCTGTATACCTCCCCTTTCGGCGCTCAAAGTAGACATGCTATTACCATGCCACGCAGCATACACTGTGGTGCTGTGAAGAACACATGTGGCAGCTTGTTGACTTGGGGAGCATGAGGAACGAAGGGTGACCATGCTTTGTCTGGACACCGAGGTGACTGGTTGTGTGTCATTGGTTGGTTGGTTGGCAATGGAAGGACAATGACAATTCCTTTACTGTGACCACCCCTAGTGACGGTCCGAATCGCCTTATGTAGTCGCGCCCACAACGTCAGCCACTACCGTCCTGCCAGGCGTACTATGTACTCTACCAAGTCCTGGAATGCATGCACACAAGGACCTCGTGATAAAAGAAAACTGCCGAGTTTCAGAGAAGGTCAAGAATTAGGTGGGTTAAATCCTCATGCAAACTTTCTGACAGACAACCTTATCACTCGTAGCTATAGGGAACACAAGACCATACAATGAATCTAACGCGGCGGAGATTGATACTAACAACTGACCTTTTACAACTATAGAATCCAGAAAAGACTGACTTATATGACCTTACCATTCTTTCAAGACCTTGTTACGATTTCCGAATTTGCTGATGAATGTGCCTTATAGGATGGTGTTATAAAGACCATCCCTCAGATCCCCTACTACTCCATTCAGTTTTCCTCTATCTGTCCTTAGGCGACATTATCATACGTCTTCATCATTGCAAACCTTTCGGTGATCTTTCTGACATCGATCATTTTACCCGAATCATAGCTCCTTGCAAAGAAATGTACCCACCGAACCGGCCATCAGAGGCGGACGGGGACTATGACGCCTTTCTCGTGCTTGACATCGAAGCAACATGCCAGGAAGGGAGTGGCTTTGACTTCCCTAATGAAATCATTGTGCGTCAAAAAAGCCATTCTCTGTGACCTCACTTTTGTATTTAGATCTCTATAGGAATTTCCTGTCTGCTTGATGCGATGGAAGGAAGGGACCGAGGCCAGCCAGCTTGAAGTCGTGGCTGAGTTCCGCAGTTTTGTCAAGCCTACATGGCGACCCATCTTATCCAAATTTTGTAAAGGCCTCACTGGCATTACACAGGTTAGTCTCCTTCTACCTATCTGGCATATGCACATCATCATTTCTGTTGTCCCAGGACCAAGTAAACTCGGCTCCATCATTCCATGTTGTCCTAAATACACTTCAAGCATTTATGATACAACACGGTCTTATTGATGACCAGACCGGGGAGCGGCTTGTTCGATTCTGTTGGTGCAGCGATGGCCCCTTTGACATCCGTGACTTCGTAATAAAGCAATGTTTTATATCACAGGTCAGTTTCTCAAAGTTCTGAATCTGACTGAAAATGCAAGCCAGCTCAATGTGATCTATACACTAGATCCCCGTACCCAACTGGCTGGTAGGCCGTGTTCTTGATGTACGAGCAACTGTCCGCTGTTACACAAAAGTGGGTTTGCAAATGGAATTTCTTTTAACAATAGATAACGTATGACAGCGTCCGTACGGTCCGATGGATATTTCAATTCAATTGGAGATTCTAGGTCTCACCGGCTTCGAAGGCAGGAAGCATAGTGGCATAGACGTTAGTTCTCGGTGTAAATTCTGTTCTCCGCATAGCTGAATCAACCTTTCCTTTGCAATACCCAGGATACCCGTAATATTGCGCGGATTGTTGCCGAGCTCGCTCGAAGAGGTATCCCTTTAATTCCTAACACTGATATAGACCTCAATCGAAGTTGGCCTTGGATGGGAGAGCCTGGCCAAATTCTTGAAGGTCACTGGAGGCTGAGCTTGAGGAAAGTCAATGATGAAATAAAGCCAAGGCACAAACTTGAGGGTTTTTCTCAAGGTTTTTCGGCTCCGGGACCTGGTATGCAAACTCATCATCTGCTGCACTCACCCATGGCATTTGCGCTATACCCTCAGAACTTCTCTGCCTTTCTTTAACTGGTTTATCCCCTTGGCATAGCCACCCACTCCATTCCAGGCTATGGTCACCATAATCAGTAACCTCTTCGCAAATTCTTGGCACCTTCTGTACCCATCTTCCATGTTGCCAGGCATCGGCTAATACCAACTTATCCTTAGTGTCTTTGCAATCTTGTCCTACCATACCGAATGCTGAATTTTATTCTTCTGCCTGATTGACTAGGAAAGGTTCTTCGACTCTCCCCAGAGATCATTACCAGGTGCTCCTGAGTGAGGATTGAACCATGTTGCTCATAAAAGGACACTTTCGCATGCGATCTCACGGCGGAAGATTGAGAAAGACATGACAGAGACATAATGATAACAATACATTCCTTGGAATATAAACGAAACACCCATCTAGATAAAGAATATATACCATGTCAAGGACTGGCATTCGATTAACCTCCCTCGGCAAATTCTCGAAGTTCTTGGAGATGTCGAGATACCTCCTCTCTGAACATGGCAATGTCATGGCTATTCTTGATAATAGCTCGCACAGTCTCCTCTTTCAAGCGAGATATTTTTTCAATATTTTCGTTGTAACTATGACCGCAAACCAGAAGTCAGCCGGCGGAGAGGTTGGAAGGAGAAGTAACTCAACTCGAATTGAAGGGCCTGTAATCGAGATTTCACCCCCATTCCATTGGCCAGTGCTGCTGTCCTGGCATGTGCAAGTTCGCGCTCTAATCGACTCGCTTCCGCGTTCGCTACATTTGCTTCACGTTGCGCCGCCTAATTCCAATCAATGCCTCAGAAAAATCCCTGATACCAAGGCACAGGTCGTCACTCACGTCTCGTAGATCCTCGGCCTGTTCTCCTAACGCGATAACTTTCCTTTCGATTTCACTTATTTCTTCCTCTACATTTTCGCATTCTAAAGTAAGCTGATCAAGTTCGTTGTCAACTTTAATGCGTTCGCTTTCCAGTGAAGCCCGTTCTGAACGTTTTGATTCAGCCACGCCGCTAAGAGTTGGCTTGATGACTTTTCGGATATCGGCTCCTGACAAAAGAAGCTGAGGGTTGGAAGCCGCAGTATTGAGCTCTAGTGTGAGATCGACGTCCTGGAACGGGGGAGGTAGAGGCGGAAACAGTTCGAGTGAAGAGAGAAGATTGGTATAAGCATCGAGAGCTTCCTCTGCTGCTTCTCCTCGATTGATAACAGTGACCTCATGTGTCATTACCATCTTATGTGTCTCCGCAATTTTCTGCTTGAGGTCTTCCAAGTTTCTCGAAAGCGTTTCGTGATCAGTGTTCATGCGAATAACCTCCTCGGGAGTCAAATTTTGCTCTTTCACAACCTCTGATAGCCTGGCATGCTCCTGTTCCAGTTGTTCCAGGTGAGTGGCTCACCCATACTATGAGGACTCCTCGATAACGTTGATACTATATTGATAAACTCACAACCAGTACCCAGCTCAGCCTTTTCGTAGGCGATTGTGTCAATCAGCTTCTTTTTCCTTCCTTCGTATTGTTGTAGGATTTTCTGGAATTTCTCGCTATCGGCCGTCAATAGACCGTTCTCATTCTGCAACTTAGATACTGGAGCCTGTCGAGGGAATCAGAAGAGAAAGATAACGTGATGTGAGTAATACCGTAGAAGATTGGAGCTTGTGAAGCTCAGCCGTAGCTTGATTAAGCTGTTTAGTCAAGTCTTCCAGATCTGTTTTGACCCTTTCGTTTTTCCGGGCTACGAGATTGAAGTAAGGAACAAACGAAGGGATTTCCTCACATTAGTGTACATACCGTATCTGTCCTCGAGATATTGATTAGGTTCGACGAAGTCATCTATAAGATCCAGCCAGACAGTATAAGCCTGGTCGAAATAATCGAAGGCCAATGCCCGGTGATCGAATCGATCGTCAAACTCTTCAGGAATATCCGCTGGGTTTTGCAATGTTGGATGGCCACTGTTGAAGTAATCCTCCCGCAACTAGGATGGATGGCTAAGTTAGGTTAGAGAGACAAGACGAGTCATCGACACACTTTGCACATCTCGACCAACCAGTGCAAGACACCAAGGAGGGATGGCCACGAATGCATGCTCGCAGGAGCCGCAAGCCATTTGTTGTCAATTTGATGGGCGAACGGGTATCGTAACGCCTTCAACGCGGGAACAAACTCATCCTCGAATCGAGCACTCTGGCCAAGCGGATGTGAAGGGTCGAGAGTAAGGACCAGGAAGTCGAAAATTGCCCTAAAGTCTTTTCCTGTGATATTGGCAAGACTGGCCATCGAGATCTCGAAACCTGCGCCTTGCAGATAGCCCAAGATTTCCTGTCGCATCCTCGTCTGATACTGCCGGTCTCTCAGTGGTCGAGTATCCTTGACCGTTTGGCTACCGGAAGGGGCTACATTGCCTCCAGCAGCCCAAATAGATCCACGACGTGTGCTGCTGAAATGCGCGTTTCCATGCGTCAGAGATATAAAGGCATTGAGCTCAGCTTCAGAAGGAAACTCACCTGTTCAGAGGAGTCCTTCCATAGTTTTGTTTTGTCGTACTCTGTAGTAGTGGATTAGCATTTTGAGATCGCATCATAGATTGCCTTGGGTTATGCGATGGGCCAGGAGTCTGATATGGTGCTCGCAGAGCAGGACCGGCAAGAGACATACGCATGTTTGCTACCGGTTTCTTGATCGTAGAAGGGAGTGGTTGAGGTATACCTGATCTTGCACCACCATACGTGTCAGATGGTGGCGGCATCATGGACCTGCGTCGTAAATCTGCCATCTTGTGGTGGTGGTTGACGAGCAAGTCAACGAGGACGCGTCGCGTGTTGTATATCACGTGCCGCGCGAATTCAAATCTACGCACGACGATGAACTGACGCTGAAAGCCTTATCAAACTCACATCCATCCCCAAGAACCCTTTAAAACATCATATTCTCAAGCAAATATGGGTTTTGTCCAGCGCGATCTCTTTGGAGGAGCCATCACAGCCCAAACACCGTCTAATCTTCTTGATGCAGCGTGGGTGACGTTTGTTGTTGCATTTCATGGCCTACTCATAGATCGCAGGGATTAGAGAAATTCGTCAGGTTCCGGACAATCAAGAGGTTTTTCTTTACCCTGATTCAGGCGTCAGTATTATCGTGGAAATCTTGGAAAAGGTTGAACCCTCTGACTCTAATGACGCAGTAAGGCATGTCCTTCCAGATCTTTTCTAGACATATGATACAGTATGGGACGAGCTTATACCAACTCCAGGTTTCATTTCGAATCCCTTGCTCATGACAACTCGGCCGTGTCGGCCGTAGTTGATGCCGTAAACGTCATACCGAACGACCGGGGCGACGACACACCGTCCGCTATCGTCCTCTTCGGTAAACAGCAAGTTCCAAAGTTCAATCACATTGAGCCCGACACAATACATGTTTTCATGGCCCTCTACCGTGTTACGTCGAAAGCGATCGACCTGGTAGTATCATTCAATGTTCCAACAAAAACAAGCGACGAAAATGAGGTTTCACGGGAATATGAAGATGCAGTACGGGAGCATTTCAACAAATTGGTACGATCGCTCAAGATAGTTGACTATGGCCTATTTGCATGATTTTATTCGGATTTTATGGGTACCAGTTTTGAGTAGTTTCTGTTAGATGCGAAATAATGTGTACGTTCCACTTACTATAGCTTTACCGTCTTGCCCTCTTTTTGGAACGATGTCATCCCGGAGAGAATAAAGTCTGCAAAAAAATCTGAATATAGATAAACATAGTAAATTAGTACTTCAGCATGGGTATACACGCTTGGTCCCAATAGATAAAAACAAGACATCATACCCTCTTCCTCATACAGTGGTTCCGTCTAATGCTTCCTCTGCCTCAGGTTCTTCAACTATCCGTTCCTGAGTACCCATTGAGGCAGCAGCTGCTGCGACCTTCGCCTCCTTTTTCCGTTTCGCAGAATCCTTGAGCTTGTCCCATCGTTCACGGAACTTTACAATAATCGCTTTCTGACGGAATATGAGGATGCCAAGAAAAATGGAAGACAAACGAGAAGAAAACATACATGTTTCTCGTTTTCAGCTCGAAGGCTTTGAACCTCGTCCTCAAGTTCTTTCAAACGACGAGCATACTGTGCTTCCCGACCAGAGGTCATGTTAGGTATTGGAACAGAAGGCATATTCAAGGTGTTAAATTCCAAGTTCATTGGACGCTGGCCAATCATAGAAGCCCCCATGACTCTCTGAGCCTTTGGAAAGATATTAATGCGGAAGTAAGTTAAAACAACCTCGGTGGCTCACCTCCTTTGTTGCTTGGACGATACTGTCCCGTAATTGAAGGTCTTGCTCTTTTCGAAGTTGGATTATTTTTTCCATAGCCTCTAGTCGCTTCTTCGTCGCTTCGGCTTCCACCTTCAAACGAGCATTTTCCTTTTTCAATGCCACTGGGGAAGGCTCATTCCCAGACGGAATAACGAAAAATGATTCTGACAATTCGTCACCAAGAGTTTCTGCTTATTATGTCAATGGCGGTTTACAGAGCACAAAAAGCGCTACCTTCATCAAATAGCCCGTCTTCGAAATCGTCGTCTCCGCTAGGCGTAGTCTCACTTAACGTGCTTTTCCGGCTGTTGAAGTGCTTCGAGTCGCGGCTGATGCCTATTCGTTTAGTGATACGCGAGAACATCCGTTCATCGGCAGAGTCGGTGTCGCTGCCAAGGCTAGCATCTCTCTGTAGGTTTCTTGGTATTGGTGGAGTCTTTGCACCTGGAGGAGTATCTGTGTTGCCTAGAGGTATGGTCGCAAATGCCACAGGTTGAGACAAATTATCTAACATTCCCTGCATGATGTTCCAAAACTGGTTGAAAGCATCTCCAGGGTCTGACTTTCGAAAAAGATCGATTAGCACACGAGATGGAGACCAATAAGTTATACACGAGGCGACTCACACGCTGTCCAGCAAGCAACATAAATGACTCGTCCACTGCGTTGTGACTATCACTCATAGGTCGAAGGGGTGGTGTAGATGGAATGGATAGAGGAAAATTGGGGTGTCGGGAAGACCGAGGAGTCTGAACCTGGATAACTTCAGGCTTCTGTGGCAAAGCCGGATCTTTGCCTTCCTCCCTCAGCTTCTCGATTTTTCTTTCCAGCTCTTTGGCCGCTTTTGTGTGGTCATTATACAAGAGCCGAAGCGTTCGCTTTGTCTTTAGGCAGACAAAGAGAAATGAGTGTTCTAGCACACATGAAACAGAACTTTACTGAACTGATTCGTCGTTGCTGCGTTCAACAGCAGCGAGGTATGCCTCTGCCGCCTTCAAGTGCTCCTCGTATGCTGGTATAAAGAGACCATTTGAGAGGTGTTCGTCAGCATTGGCAGCATGTTGGTGGGCCTGTTTATGACGTGAGTGCTGTGAGAGATCGCAAATTGATATTCAAAATCACAGCATTCATAGGAAGCGGAATGCGGGACATTATTGCTCATGTATTGATGATATAGCGGATTCTGTCGAAAGCTCTGGTGGATTAAAAAAACTCCAAGTTGTAGTGCTTCAGTAATGAGGTCGGTTCTAAAAGACCGCGTCCAAATCAGTTTGGCTCTTGGGAATTGACAGGCCAACAAAGACAAACAAAAAGGATCCAAATTGGGAAGAGGGACCACGATAGCACGTTCGACTCACATGTAGACTACCACATCTTCTGACCCCCTTTTATTCAAGTGGGTCAACTGAAATTCCTGTCTTATGATCGTTCCATCAGCGCCACACTCAGTGGGTCTTCTGCGATCGAATACACTGCACTTTGACTTGACTCCATTGTTGCCTCCGAGTCCTAGTAAAAATATGTTTGTGAAGAGGGGTTGACGCGCAATGATCACTACCTCTGGAGTAGGAAATTCTTTGGGATGCATCTAGCTCAAATTTCTATAATCAACCAGTACCACTACGCGTTAGGCCTGCTCTATATTTGTCCGAGTCACGACCAAAAAACATGATACTTGGGGTCCATGCTTTTCGAATTTCCGTCGATAGACAAAGATTTTGAAGATTGGATATTGGTCCATATCTATGCAAGTCCTGGAGGAGTCCGACTGCTCCACAAAGACCGAAACATCAACGCCACACTCAAAAAACATTGGCTAGCATAAAACGGATACACAGCCAGGACAACCCACAAAAGTCCGAAATAACTCCTATGTATGCACCAATGAGCTCCTTTTTGAAAACACATAAATTCACCTGTGGACGGACGAAATCCCCCAACTCAATCACACCAACATTACAAAGATGCAACATCATCATCATTCACACCTTCCCACCAACTTCGACGACGCGTTGATCAAACTAAAAATTCCTTATTTCAAGGAAAAGGCAACTGCCAGAAGGCAGAGTAAAGAAACCAAGGAGGAAGAAGAAATGGAGGCCTTCAAAAGAAGTCTCCAAGAGGCGCAAAGCTTGATCTTGCGTAACAAGAACTCCATCACATACGAGGGTAGGACCATCATTAATCCGGTAAGTATCGGGTTTTTAATTCGCATTGACAAGTTTGGCTCATCATGCACAATATTCAGAAATACAAAGGGCCAAACCCATATGTTGGCTCAGGAGCAATTGCTGACGAGTACCTATTCAATGAAGCTGTCCACAATCTGACGTGGGACCCCACTCCGTTGGGACGTAGGCCATCTCAGGCTGAATATGACTTTTGAGAGTGCAGTCGACAATTTGAATATATACCCTCGCCCCACGCCAGCTGTTTTGCTCCAGGGGTATGGTCAACCCCAATATCTATACCACAATAAGATACATTTTACCACATTATGACTCTTCAAGTCACGTTTACTGTTACTCAAAATAAAACAAAACATTTACATAAATCGCCCGTGTTGCGTCCGTGAACTCATTACCATTGTACCGTATTTCCTTCTGACTCCGAATCGTTCAGCCTGAGTATGCAAATGTTGATCACTTTTTAAGCCCCAGATAAATATCTCACTGCGCCACAAATTATCCTCTTAAAATTTGTTTGCACGTATGAAGCTGCCAGATTCGCTGGTACCCGAACCAACGTGGCACAATCTTAACTTTCAACTGATGAAATGCATATCCTGCGAACACTCGGAGTCAAGCGTTTACACTTTTGAACACAACATTGATATATACAGCTATGATGCGATTGATTACATGTAATTTATATGCTAATTGTCCTCACTGTTCCTATTGATCAATATATTCAGTCGGTGTATAAACGACTGCATTGATATAAGTACCTATTGGTCAATATACTGTAATATTATAAGTGACTTGTGTGATATGTAAGGTTTGGGGAACTCACCTCAGTCGGTGTATAAACGACTGAGAGTTCCCCGTCGATCCATATATCTCCCAACTATACAGTTCCTCCTTCTTAAATCCGTACTTCCCTCTGCGGCGGCGGGGCGTCGGGTCACGTGTGCCGTGATGCGCCTCACGATCCCCTCGCCAATAGTTCACTTTAACTCAAATCCCACTTCTACCTGCGTGAACAGTGCGGAGATCCGAGCCAGAAGAGGGGTCATTCGATATTGCAATATAAAAGAAAGCCAAGATTTGGCCAAGGCTTTCGAATTGTATTGAATAATCCGGGGTGAAAAAATAACGGATCATGGTTTCGGCGTCGCTGACTTTGATCGAAGAACGGGTGCTTAAAGTCATGTACAGCGGCAGAGAGGAACTGCGGACGCCCCTCTCTGCCATCCCCTCGCCAGCATGCAGCTTTTCTCCTTTTTTGAGCGTCGCAGGTCGACCTCAAATGCCAGGCCTGCCAAAATCGAGGTCAGATATTCAACAAATAGGTTACGAGAATCATTGTCTGATGCACTCAGGCTCAGGATGCTACGGTGCCGCTCAAGACGTCAAACAGATCTTCGACGCTGATGCGCTCTGCCTCATTGCTCAAAGCCAAATTGAGGGGCACTGGCAAGAAGAGCACCAACTCGCCTAGCGAATCAGGCAGACCAGTATCTTATTGCGACAACAAGAAAGACCTCATTCCGAGGTCGAGATACTCAGGATCCTTTATCGAAGAGAGCCGTCCGAAGCGCAAGTCGTCGTTAAAACGCCTGCTGCGACATCTGCGATCGTCGTCGAGCAGGACCTGCGATGAGGAGGAACTGACTGAACTGGCTTACTTGCTGGAGCTCAAGGAGACGGAGAGCATACAGTCCGTCACGGCGAAGAGAAAGACACAGGTCTGCCAGGGAAGTTATCGTCATTCGAGGGAGGTGGAAATCATTGATCCGTACATGGCCGGTACCATGGACCATTCGTGGAGGGATTCGATATACAGCAGATAAAGGTCTTCGTTGTTTCTCTCTGCATGCCTGATTACCTTACCTGTATCTATTTTTCGAGGGGTTTTAGTTTATATTCGGACTAGTGATGTATAGTTGAGCAGAGCTGCAACTTTCTTAACTTGATGATGGAGAGGATGACCGTACATGTGACCTCATGTGACTCCTTTTCTAATGAGTTCTCTTTCTCCAGACCTTGATTGACCCGACTGTTCTCAACGACCTGAGCCATTTTTCCCTGTCGAGCGCCCTTTGAAGCGTATATCTTCCATCCCTTACTCCTCCTCAATTCATTGCTGGTGTTGTAATACTCAACCCCATGTCTGTCCCTCCTCCTGCTGTTTTGTACATTCCTGTTTTGTCAGCTTCCATTAATCACATATCTAACCTCTTGCTCCAGGACCAAGAAGATAAGGATCACAGGTACGTAACTATCTTTTCATGTGCCAAAAGTCTTTCCCCCCTCATTCATCATTTATTAGTCGTGGCTGCAGACGGACTTTCGAAACGAGATGTTTTCCGACTCCCCGACCCGTTTGCAGTCATAACTGTCGACGCAGAACAGACGCACACGACGAGCGTTATCAAGAAGACTCTCAATCCCTATTGGAACGAGAGCTTTGACATGTGCGTGTTAGTAATGTTGTATGCGATGCGCAGCAATCTGACTCAGCAGTAGAACGGTTAAAGAGTCGTCTGTCGTCGCAGTACAAATTTTCGACCAACGGAAGTTTAAGCGAAGGGATCAGGGGTTTTTGGGTGTTGTCAATGTGCGAGTTGCAGATGTGTTGGACTTGGAGCTGGATGGACATGGTGCGTTCGCCGTATCATGATATCTTCCTCTGCTCCTTCTTATCCCGCAACAGAAATGCTCACGTTGGATCTGAAAAAGTCGAACGATAACCTCGTCGTTCACGGGAAACTGATCATGTATTTGTCGACGAATGTTTCGCAACCAATTGCCAACCCCGGGCCATCGCAGGTCAACGGTCTTACGTCGGCGCTTGCAGACATGGGATTAAACCAATCGCCGGCTGCCAGTACTTCAAATCTTGCTTTACAGCCCGTGGCAAGCACTGCCCTCTCTCCTTCCCCAAGTTCCCACGCCACTGGAACCGAGAGCACGAGTCCGGTCATGCCTCCTTCCAATTCTCCAGCTGCCACGACAGAAACGGAACAATCGTCCTCTTCATCTCGCCCAACAAGTTTAGTTGCTTCTTCAGCTTCCCCAACGCCTGCCTCCTCTACGACCGCCACGATGTCCAATTCGACTGGTGGCACCGCCTCCACAGGATCTGCTGCGCAGAACCCCCAGATGCGCAACTTCAACCCCAATGTCGATCAGTATGGACCACTGCCGCCAGGTTGGGAGCGACGCATCGATCCTCTTGGCAGAACGTACTACGTGGACCACAATACACGCAGTACAACATGGAATCGTCCTTCTTCGAGCGCCGCAGTGAACAACAGCACCCAGGACAACGAGACCAGCGCCGCCCGCGATCAGCACTCTCGACGCATCCTAGCGGACGACCTTCTTGAAGCCAGCAATCCTACGTATCGATCATCATCCACGTCTGGGTCTGGATCAACAGCGCAACCAACTCAGGCAACCACCGCGATCTCTAGTGGAAATACAACGGCTGGAAGTGGTAGCCTTCCCAATGGCTGGGAGGAGCGCTACACACCAGAAGGCCGCCCCTACTACGTTGATCACAACACACGTACAACTACCTGGGTGGATCCTCGAAGACAGACAATCATCCGTGTTATGGGTGCCCAAGGGCAAGGGACTAACCTCCAACCCCAAACCATCTCCCAGCTTGGTCCTTTGCCTTCTGGATGGGAAATGCGGCTTACATCAACAGCGCGGGTTTACTTTGTCGATCATAACACCAAGACAACGACCTGGGATGATCCCCGACTCCCATCAACTCTCGATGCGAATGTGCCACAGTACAAACGCGATTTCAGGAGGAAGCTCATCTACTTCAGGAGCCAGCCCGCTATGCGTGCGCAGCCTGGAAACTGCCAAATTAAAATCAGGAGAAACCACATTTTCGAAGATAGTTATGCAGAAATTATGAGGCAAACACCGAGTGATCTCAAAAAACGCTTGATGATCAAGTTCGATGGCGAAGATGGTTTGGATTATGGTGGATTGTCGAGGTGTGTTCTGTCAATCCATCGCGCTTTAATTCACGGTTCTGATGTTCTATTCTCAGAGAGTTCTTCTTCCTGCTCTCACATGAGATGTTCAACCCCTTCTACTGTCTTTTCGAATACTCCGCCCATGACAATTATACCCTTCAGATAAATCCCGCGTCGGGCGTAAACCCAGAGCATCTCAACTACTTCAAATTCATCGGCCGTTGTCTGGGCCTGGGTATTTTCCATCGCCGGTTTTTGGATGCCTATTTCATTGTCAGCTTTTACAAGATGGTATTAAAGAAAAAGGTCACGCTGGCCGACTTGGAGAGTGTTGATGCCGACCTGCATCGTGGCATGAG
Organism: Termitomyces sp. K1Aa; assembly: GCA_018221735.1. Lineage (NCBI taxonomy): Eukaryota > Fungi > Basidiomycota > Agaricomycetes > Agaricales > Lyophyllaceae > Termitomyces > Termitomyces sp. K1Aa. The sequence continues at coordinate 64,680 of JABAJX010019813.1, forward strand.
TTGGATGCTGTATGTTTACATCTTTTATCTATTCCATCCCTTTCTGACCTTGTTAATAGCGAAAACGATATAACCGGGATCATCGACGAGACTTTCACCACTGTAGAGGAGCGTTTCGGTGAGATGGTCACTGTTGAGCTCAAGCCTGGAGGTGCCGATATCCCGGTCACCGAGGAAAACAAGAAGGACTATGTTGACCTTATCGTTGACTACCGCATCTCGAAGCGTGTCAAGGATCAGTTTGAAGCGTTCATGTCAGGTTTCAGCGAGCTCATCCCCCTGGACCTCGTCACCGTCTTCGACGAACGCGAACTCGAACTATTGATTGGTGGTATGTCAGAGATTGACGTGTACGTTTTCTTCTTGTGCGCTGTCTATGTCTTTTCTCATCCATGATCTTTTTGACAGCGATGATTGGACGAAGTTCACTGATTATCGTGGCTACGAGGTGAACGATGAAGTCATTCAGTGGTTCTGGAAATGCGTCCGCAGCTGGCCGCCGGAACGCAAATCCCGCCTTCTTCAATTTGCAACCGGCACATCTCGTATCCCAGTCAATGGGTTCAAGGATTTGCAAGGCTCCGATGGACCGCGTCGCTTCACCATCGAAAAGTCGGGTGATCCATCTCAACTCCCGAAGAGTCATACCTGCTTTAATAGGATCGATTTACCTCCATATAAGGACTATGCAAGTTTAGAGCAAAAGCTCACTCTCGCTGTGGAGTACGTTTTTATCATGTTATCGTTTTGACACCAGGCTTAGCACATCTTTCACAGGGAAACCGTTGGATTTGGACAAGAATAGACGCCTTTAAAGATTGCTTTATGTTTCGTCGACCCTCAGTTTTTGAAATCCCTTCCTTCTTAACGTTATACTCCGCCATCTATTACATATCCTGTCCCTCTACGTCACGCCTTGGGTTGCATGACTTTGTACACGTTTGATTATCCATTTCATTGGTTTCACTTTGTTAAATATCATCGACTTTATCCTCCCTTATGATTGATACACTAGCTCTTGTCTTCCAAAAGCTTTCATGTCCTTTAATAGCTACAACATACGAAATATAAATATTGATCATGACTACTAAGTTAGTGAGGCGATAGTAACGAGCGTGCGTGCAATAGAAGTTGAGAAGGGCAGGAAAAAACATTCGATCAGCGTTACTTTTTCTCAAAAGCGAACGCAATGTAGATGTCTATTTTGAATGGGTCAGTAGGCCAGAAGAAGACATTAAGAAATGATAGGACGAACTAGCAGCCTCCCACTGATCTTCATCCATCGAACTCTCCCCATTTGCATCGACCACCTTCATGCGGACCATCAACGGTCCGAACTCCTGATGATCTTGGTTCTCCGAAAAGACATGGTGGAATTCCTCTTTATAGATTGGATGTAAATTGTATTCGGCGGCCATCCTGATAAACGAAGACGCACAAGATCAGGACGTTTTGATGAAGAATGCATATTTAAGGCACCCACTCTACAAAGTTGTCCCAGTGTACGACATACTCGGGTACATTGTCAACAGCATCTTGCAAAAAGAACCAGTACTTGTGCCCAAACACTGATCTCTTATGACGGTGCTCGAATTTAATCTTGTACACCGAGTTACCGAAAGACAGGTCCCTCGCATCCGATGGTAGCGCGTCGAGGTGTTCTCTGACAAAAAGGGGTTTAGATCGAAGTCATGATGATCAAACATTGACGTACAACAGAAACTCAGCATTCGGTACTGTGCCGATAAACGACCCGCCTCGCCGTAGGTACCGACTGACATTCTCCAACATACAACGCGTCTTTTGTTCCGTTTCGAAGGCGTAATGCATGCAAAACTGCATGGATACAACATCGAACGGCGCGCCGGTCAGGGGGATATCACTGTCATACTCATATGACGGATCCATCCCCAACAAGTCGGGAGGGAAGGCATTTGTCAAAGGTTGTGTGTAACAATCCAGTGCTGCAAAGTTCGCGGTAAATCTTGGGGGACGGAGTGTCTCCCATCTGGAACGAGCTTGATCGACGGACACGGCAGCAATGTCTGAGAATGGGAAAAGCCGTCCGTCAGAATAGAATGAAGTTAGACGAAACAGAAAACGTACCGACACCCACGAGCTCGGAAACCCGGGCTTTTGCCCATTTCGTCATATCACCGCCTTTGCCGCAACCCATGTCGAGAACCTTACCAGACCCGGTGTTGCGGAAACTACCTCTAAAGCTGCCATTGCCTCTCAACCTGGACGTGGCCAATGCCGGATGGGCGAACCGTGTGATCAGCACGGACTTGACCCAATTGTTGAAGTTCTTGAGGCCAATAATGGGGGACTCGAGACGCTGCATTACACCCACATCTGGTCGCGAGTTATCTACAAGAGGGCGTTGAACATTCATACTGTCATGGGCTATGAATGCAACATTACAATGATCAACGACGACTCCGACATCTCCTGCAAGCTTTTTCGGTGGTGGCTGGTCAGTGTCGAGGAACGGTTCCTCACTTCTCCTTCTCTTCTTTGCGAGCGAAATTTGTGACGTGCCACGTCCTCGGTAGCGGTAGTCTCTGTATGTTTCCATCTCTGCTGGTGAGAGAGGAACCATGACAGAAGTCGGGGGCGTTATCCTTGTGCGCGGGGCATACGGGATAGAGGAAGAGGGTGGTGGTGGTGGTGGCATGGAGGGCTGCGTGCGTGCTGCGATAGTGGCCTGTGATGAAAACGAGGTGGAAATGGACGAAGATGAAGACGATGGACGTGAACGGGAAATTGGCGAGTCACGTTCGCATGTTGGCGAAGGACTTGAAGAAAAAAAATTCTTTTTGGATAGTTCAAGAGTGGCTGATCGTGTCAGGGGCTGAGACGTTTCCAGTTTGTTCTCCGTGTCAGCGTGCAGAATATACGACAGAGTAGACGATCGAGCACGATGCACCCCGTCCGCAGGGTTCAGCAGGTCCAGAATCCCCGTCGCCCTCCTTCCCCCCAGAGACGGGCTCGCCATTGGCGACGACAGAGAGCTGCTCGGTGATGGTAGTGGAAGTATCGGCGCAGTCACCCCAATGGGCGAATTGAGAACAGCATCCCGCACAGGATCAAAAGCCGGCATCGTGTCAGACAGCGAGCAGCACTCTAATTCTCGTGGCAGACAACAGCAAACCCTTCGAGCTCGCTGCCACGCTCGATGATGATAAAACAGTTCAAAATTTAGCGACTCTACATCACGTAAGCAACTACTCTTTCTTCCTCGCCTCAAACCACGCTGCAAGGTCCCTCGTAGACCGCTGTACGCTGTCAGTATGCGCCATGGACTGCAGCGACGCCCGCTCACCTCGATGTACGCAATCCGCGCACGGATGCCGTCCAGCACTTGAGCCAGGCCCTGGTTATATTTGGAGGTATCCTTGTCCTATTTCCCACGATCAGCAATCAACCGCCGGCAGCATCCGCATCCCCCTTACCTGGAAGAACTCAACAACCTTGACCCGATCTTGTTCGGTGCAAAGGGTGCCCATAGACAGCTTGCGAACCGTCAGAGGGCGTACAGTGCAAGTTGTAGAATCACGTACCTCGACAAGTGACTTCAATGTAAAAGTAGATTGGAAACGTTTGTACAGCGCCTCGTACTCGTCCTTGAAGTATTCAAACAGAAGGCGTCTAGCCTGGGGATTAGACGAAAGGCCGCGGAAGAAGTACACAACGTCTTGATCCCTTGCATGGGTCGAGATGAATTTGAAGGTCTCCTTCAACAACTCAGGATCCTGGGCCGAGCCCATGGCCTGCCTGTCGAAATTGTAAGCACATATTGTGAGGCAAGATCACAAGACAGACATCGCAGCAATCCGTTCAGTGGGCGTCTTGGCATTGTTGTGGATGTTGACGACATAATCGAACTCTGCCTTTCCGCCGTGCCTTACAGCCTGTAGGCAGGGATAAAAAAATCAGGACTGCGGGGGATCTTGGATGGTAAGTATGCTTACCACGGTATATATCACACGTTGCAGATCGGCCGGGATCCTGGAATCATCCCCTGTCTTCATCAAGTGCGCGAAACGATTCTTGAGTTCTTTGATGACCCTGCCAGATGAAACAAGAACGTCAGAATGTTTCTAATAAACGAGAAATAGAAAGCAAGTAAACATCGAGGATCCAGGTCACCAGTTCTGACAGAGTAATCCACCTACCCTTCATCTTTGGCAACGGCGGCTTGAGAAATGGCACAAGTGCGCAAGAGCGACGTATCCACAGAATCTGTAGCAGAATATTCATAGCCAAGCTTCTGCACCAACGGGGAGAAGAGAGTCTACGAAATCAGGGATTGGTCATTCCCATCCCGCACACGAGGAACATGCAAAAGGTCCAACGTACCCTTCGAAGAGCATTAAGCTGGTCTACAACCTCTGGGTGTTCCCACCAGATTGAAACTAAGCCCGAAAGGTTCTCTGATATCCCAGACCAAACGAGGTCTAAAGAAAGTTTATGAGACAACTTTAGGAGTAGAAGGAAAGCAGAACCCTAGCCATCACATAGGGGATGGGATTAAGGCGCCAACACTTACATTCCTTCTCGTTCTTCAACCCATCAATGAGGGTCAAAGCGCTGCTCAGCTTGGCAAGACCGGCTTTAGAAAGTGCCATCGCATCATGCACCAGTCCGATACGATCATTCAGCGAGAAGATGCCGTTATCCTTCGATGCTTCCTCTGCAATCTTGGAAAGCCTCTCAGGGGTGTAAAGGACGCGGTCTACGCGAATTTAGTATTGCGTTTGAGCTCCATCGACCATTGAACCCCTCAAAAGGGTACGACTTACAGACACCGACAGTACCGGCATTCAATTTGAAGGGTTTGGAGGTATCCAATTCAAACGTCTGCTCTCGTGTCCCCAACACCGCCTCATTGTTGAGAACTGGCTTCCCATCCTCACCAGCGGTGACAATGCTCAAAGGAACATTCCTAGATATTCCATCAAAGCATGTTAACTCTCACACGGAGGGATAGATCTTACCAAATGGTCTCATTGTCCTTGGGCTCTGCGTGGCCAGTTTCGAGGAATCGATCTTGACGCACTGTGATTCCAGTTGGGGTCTCTGTGACGGTAAGAACAGGGAAGCCAATCTGAACACCATCACAAAGGTCAGGTGTTTTTGCTGATTAGAAGTAACGTAAACATCTAAACCTACCTTGGTGATCCAATTATCCATAAAGCCGACGATGTCCTTCCCTAACGAGTTTGAGATTAGCTGCGAGAAGAGTGATAAGACTCGGGTTAAAAACAAACCTGTCGCAGCCCCGATACCATCCCATAGGTCTTTAGTGACACTGTTGGCATACACTTTCCTCTTAAGATAAAGGGAGACACCCTTCAAGAAGAGGTCTTCGCCAACATAGTTGGAGAGCATGCGAAGAACTGTGTACTAGTTGAGCCTGAAGTACGATATATAAATTTAAAACACTAACCAGAGGCGGCCTTGGAGTATGAAAGGCTATCAAAGATCTTGGCGAGTGTCAGCTCAGGAAGATAGATCACACAAAATTAGGATTACCTGGTTGATGTGATTCGCATCCGGGCAGTCAACTTCGATAGGGTGGGAAGAAAGTTTCGAATCGAGACTGAGAGCTCTGTTGAGGTGACTTGTGATAAACTCCGAGTTGACTTTCCACTCCGGAAATACTCTGCAAGTAAACACGTAGGGGTTGAGTTATAACGGTTCTCCTAGTTCACTTTCGAAGAATACTTACTTATCTGTAAAAAGATTGCATTGATTAAGTTAATCGTGATCAAGTCAAAGAACCATACCTGCAATAATGACCTCGCCCATCTACCAAATTTTATCAAGCCACAAAGGTAAATCATACGAAATAGAGACACGAACCAACGTAGCAAAGCCTGTTTCGCGTCCGTGTGAGTAGCTACATTTCTGCAGTAAACAAGAAGGCCTACGTACCTTCATTTAAGTATAAATAATTCCACCATTCCATGGTAGTGATATTTCCGAACCTGGAATAAAGATTAAAAGCTTGTCTGTAATCGATAATCGGGTACTTACCACATATGAGCAACTTCGTGGCTCTGAACTTCTGCAACCCATTTCTTTGCGTTAAGGTCTGCTTTCAGAGGATCAAGCAATAACGCATTGGTTCGTCCAGTAATCAAGCCCCAGTTCTCCATGGCACCTAATTATGGTTAGTAAGCACAGGTGTAGTTGAAAAGGTTGTTAAACCTGCGTCAAAGTCACTAGCCTGGGGACCAGTCAAAATAGAAACAAACGCGAAATACAATGGGAACATACGACTAAAGTGTCCAGTTTGGGTAGAGGATACTCGACGTCAAAGATCTTTTCGTACAGAGGAAGTACGCTAGCCTTGACATCGAGCGCAAATTGAGCTTGATGAATGACATCGGCAGTAGCTAGAATCCATCTTAGAGCAAGTCAGACTTTGAGAGTCAAAGTCCCGTACCATAGATTTTGAGTGGGATAGTCTTCCCGCTGAGAGGCATAGTGACAGATTTCTCGAGATGCTTGAAATGTCCGTTGGCAAATGCGACGATGTAGGTCGACATGGGTGGAGTTGTCTGGAACCTGGAAATCTTCCACGAGTTATCCAAAGAGGAGTACAGTTTAGCCAAATCCGGGTGTTCGTTAGGTTTGGCAGCAGCTGGTGAATATACTTCCTCAGAGATAGCAGGCATGTTACTAAGATTGACGGTATCGGCACGCGAAATCAACGTTATAGCGAAAGTAGCCTTAAGCAAGGGTTCGTCCCAGCATGGGAAAGCACGACGAGCATCAGTAGGCTAGAAAGGTAAGTCAGCGAGAGGTGCAAACTCCGGAAAGGCGCGCGCGCACTTCGAATTGTGTCAGGGCGTATGCTTTCTTCTCCCCATTGACTTCATAGAGTGACTTGTAGTATCCTGTCATGCTCCCGATGAGCTTTCCAGAAAAACCGATTTTCAATTGAGCCTTAGAGTCAGCTGGGAGAGCCGTTGGGAAGAGGTAGGTTATGCGCTGAGCGTCATTGTTGAGCGTCTTTGCCGATTGCTCCTGTTCGACTTTCAATGCATCAGAATAAACCGAACTGAAGAGCGGTTTAGTCGCAACAGATGTTTACGTCGAGATCGAAACCTACGCTTTCCCAAGCTCAAGTGCCGTTGTGTTCAATGTGATAGAAGACGTCTCTTGGTGGACAGCCAAGCTGATATCCTTGTTAAACGATGTGAAAAGATTCACAGTTCCAGGCACACCTGATATTCACAAAACCTTCGAATTCCAATTTCTCGAGATCTGTTTTGATAGTGACGTCGTAGTGAAGAGGCTTGACGTCGGTCGGAAGACGGTACTCGTTATCAGACATTGGGGCAACGGGCAGTCCAGGGGGTGTAGCAATTTCAGGAAGAGTTGAGCAGTGGCGGAATGAAGACAGTTGGGATCGATGGCCCTGGGAAGTGGAGGATCGATAGGCGTCTTGTGTCAGCGACAGTGCCTTTTGTTGTCTGATGACCTTGTACCAACGCGTTTGGCCTGTGTTACCGAGACGAGTTGCAGAATCCGCAACGCATATACGACGAGCCTGTATGAACGACAGTGCGCGCACACTGCTCGAGGCAAACTCGTTAATCCATCGTCGCGCAAGACCTCGACGCTGGGCGAGTGTCGACGTCAAGAGCATCAAATTTTATTTCAGGGTCATGAGCCGGACCCGGCAAACTTCTCGACGTCGACGCAATCATTTTCATTGTACACGTTTACATACATATGTACAACTGTATTCCTACACCCACATGGAACGAGACAGGAGACAAGGACCCAGGAGAATGCAGTTAGAACAAGGCACAAATACACGCCCAAGCAAAGCAATACAGCAGAGCAGTCAAAGTTTCAGCTGAGGATCCATCAATACAGAAGGCAGAGGCAAATCAAAGAAGTTGTTCGGAAATTTTCGTGAAAGACTGTTACGATTATGCTCTTGAATAGTCGTTGCAAGAAACGTTGCGGTCTTCTGTTGAGCGTCAGATACTTCTTTCAAGCCATTGATGATCTTGCGATGGTGGCTTGCATATTGCGCTTCAAGGTTAATAAAGTTGTTGTGGTGCTGAGCGCTGAAAAATCTTTAACATGTCAAGTAAAATCCATGTCTCGGTATAGATACCTTTCAATGTACATCTGCTCCAGATTTTGGGCTGTTTCGCGAAGAATAGCATTTTGTCCGGTTTGAAGACCTTTGCGGTATTTGCTAAAGCGATAGGAAGTCTTGTTTTTCATGACCTGGTTTTCAAAGTAGATGAGGCTCCGTTGAATAAAATCTGAGCGCGGAAGGTCATACCTCATTTATCTCGTCCATGATCTGTTCAGAAAGACAACTATAAGATAGAGTTCAGCAAAAGGGTTGGAACCAATCTCTTACGCCTAGAATTTGGGGCATTGAATTCGTGTTGCGTTTCATCGTCGGCTGTACATGTTCATTCTCCAAAAGCTTCTGAGCGAAGTGCGAGCGGGGATAATTCTTCCTAGGTGGGAACATTTCTGACAAAAGACGTTAAATAGCAAAATCAAACAACTAAAAGGCTCTGTTACCGTTCTTCCTCGGATAATGAGACAATTCTGCAGTTTGAAGTTCAAATTCAGGAGCAAGGTCAAAGGTAGGGTGGATCTCAAACGAAGGCGAAGGCGCAAACGAAACTCGTGGATGATCTGGTTTAGACTTAGAGGGGAGTAATTCAGGCGACGGTTGTAATGTTATTGCTGAATTCATTGGTTGTTGATCTGAAGTATCCTCGGATGGCGGAGGTGGCGTAGGTGACTTCATTCTTGGTTTGGACTTCTTCCGCATAATACTCTTATTTGGCGCCTTCATTAGTGGTGGAGAATCCGCGGTGAGGTCAATCAAAACTTTATGTGTCTCCACCTTTAACTCTCCATGAGTCGAACTCTGCTTCCTGATAAGCTATGATCTAACCTTTAATAGTTCGAGTTCGTCATCTGCCGACTTTGTTGGACTGATAGTTTCTCCAGAATCCAGATCCAGCATATGGGCATCGTGATTTTCCTCCTGAGGGTCGACGTCCTGAAAAGTTGTCGGTGACGCTGATGTTTCTACAAGAACAGGAGTCTCCTGTGCGATGGCGACTTGTTCCACTATCTGCGCTGGTTCTGCGACACTTGCTACCGCGGTATTAGTAGTATCAACAGTGGATGACGACTTTTTGACGCTGATCTCTTCCCATGGAGCGCGTTGAGATTTCTTTCGCGAACTAACTTGCGGGTCACTTGCGTCTTTGTCACGAACGATTTCCCCGGGTTCTACTGTGGGCACCTCTGTTGCACTATATTGCCCCATCTCGATACCTTCGTCAGGAACATTTGGAGCCTTCGCAACTCGGGCAGACCGACGCTGGGCAGTGGATTCGTTAGAGTGATTTTCCTTGCCTTTCGTCGTTGTCTAGAGAGTATCTCAAGATCGATCTTCATACATACAAATAAGAAAACGGTTTCGCACTTTGTCGAGCAAGGGTCCGTTGGTATCGCCAGAAGTTGCCTTTCCCTCTGTCCTTGCTTTAGCTCGTGCTTTCCTCGTGGAAACTGCGGCCGAAGTATTAGTCGCTTTCTCCGTCGCTTTCTCCGTCGTTTTGTTCTTTTTATCGATTGTTGCTTTCACTGTCGATATTCGACCACCTTTGCCTTTCATTGTAGACACTTTGCTTCGCCTCTCTTCCGGTTCTTCTGGTTTGGAAGGAGAATCAGAGGGGGGAACTGGCAGCGCGTCAAAATTGAGCTCAGGGCCAGAAGGCAGGGCGGGGGATGAGGTTCGTCCTTTCCTGCCGTAACGCTTGGCGGGAGCTGGCTTTGACGGTGCTTTGGATTCGGCGGCTTTCTTGGCCCGCTCAGGTCGAGCGCGAAGCCGTTTCGAAGGCGGGCCCTCTTTCTGAAGACCATCAACCTCTGGAAGATCGTCCGCCGTAGACTTTCTCTTTCGCCTAGGTTTCGGGCCTTCATCGGTGCGAGAGGATGGCGGGTTTAAATTTGGTTGGAGAGCGGAATCCTCAGGGGAATTGAGTTTGGGAATAAGTTCAGCTTTCTCTGTAACCACATCAGTCGCTTTGACATCTGGTAGACTTCCCTCTGCCAAAGGTTGAATCTTTGGTTCTGAAATAGGGAGGCATGAATCTATTTCAGCTGAGGTGGAAATGTTGGGGTTGGGAGTCTCGGGTGCATTTCGCGACGGAGACTTCATTCTGTCTGTCTCTATATCGGATAGGACAATAGTTTTTCTTCTTGACTTGACTTTTCGTATAATTTGAGACTCATTGTCAGATTCTACAACTGGGGGGCGTGTTTTTTTGACGGGACGCGATTGCTTGCTGCGAGATATCCTGGTAGAACGCCGCGGTGTAGGGTTCAGTTCCGCGTCAGAAGGCTCCGTCAACTCTTCGTCAGTTGTCCCAAAGATAGAATCGTAGTAGGGAGAACTAGATTTCGCTGACGGTTCCTTGTTCGTAAGTTTGGCAGGAGTGGCTATGGTTGGAGGATTTCGTATCTCTGCAAGTCCGCGTGGCATCAAGGGGGAAGTAGGTAAGATTTGTCCAGGTTGTGATTGAGAGTTGCTAAGGTCCCATACTGTGAGAGATGAGTACATGACGACATATCGAAAAATAAAAAGCAATACATCGTGCGAGATCTCGCCCTTTGTCCTGGAATTATTGGGATATGTATCTCAGTTGCGCGTTTCGTTACACGGCCAAGATACGCACCTGTGTCGAAACGGTGGGGTTTTCGTCATTTGGTTTGGAATTCAGATCAAGGGATTCTTCGAGTTTTGATATTTTTTTCCCAAGGGCATCGATACTCTTCCAAGCCATTGAATATCAATGCCAAGTTACAGGATGGTACGATAAAACTTACAACATTGCGAAGCCTCAGAGACGACAAGAACCTTGCCACATCTTCAGCTCCAATATCGAAAGTCACAGTTGCCCCTTGGCCCGATGACGTCGCAAGGGTGACCTGGCCGACAGACGGCGGTGGGGAAAACAAGACAATGACGCCGGCTCTGCCATCGTGTGGCGTGGCTACCTTCAGCTTCTGCACACTCGCATATAAAGCATGCAGAGTTTCAATTTGGTTCCCCTGGGCAGATAGAATTTGTAAAAGTGAGTGGCGTTACTGGGGAACAATGATCTTCTGCACCTCGTCGATATTTGCCACGAAACCAAGATGGTCCACATATAATCGCTCAACATTATAGGTTTTCTCGAAACCTTGTACACGGAAATTACTGGTACTAAAGGACTGGGGGCTGAATATCCTTAGTCAGAATTCGATCCGTGTTGTGTGTTGATGACTTACAACGACGAGTCTGACCTTCCAAGCAGATCGATGATCTTGATGAAAACAATGTCCCAGTTGGCAGTTGGTGGTGTTGTTTCAAGAATCTTTGAAATCACATCACCACATGCAAATTTAGTGGGATCGAACACATCGTGCACAAATTCGACGCGGGCCATCGTACTGGTTCTTTTTGATGGTAATAGCTTAACGATGAGTTCTAAGAGCGCTTCGATAACCAAAATATCTGTGAACGTCAATAAATTCGCGATATTCAGATTGCGAAAGAAGGGTATACTTTTGCTTTGAGACAGGATCGCCCCTATGTCGGTGCTTAGAGAGATGTCCCATTGAGCGATCGAGGTCAAGGAGCTAGTCACTAGACTTACCCGCCAAGTACGTCCTTGTTGCGCAACTGTGCCTGATTATCTGGATGCGACGTGACTGTTTCGGAAAGGACCTGGCACAACTGGTACATCCTCAAAGATTCAGATGGATGGAAGAACTTATTAATTTGTGCGCTTACGATGTACATGAGATCAGGCCCAGGTCGGAAAGTGGTGTTCGCACGTTGAAAGAAAACGTCACGAAGAGTGGGATATAAAGAACTAGCCACAACGTCGCGGGCTTCATCTGCATACATGAAGTAGAAATACAAGGACAAACCCAAAGATGCTTACTTGAAGAGCTTGTTTCCAGGAAATCCTGAGAAATGAACATCATTCTCTTCACTTCCCGGAGATACGATTGAATGGATGCTCACCAAAACTCCAGAGAGTAGCGATGCCTGCACAGCTTCCCAGGTGGCCACACTACTTGTCGAGTGACTTTTTAGTGCAGGCAGCACCTTGATATTGAAGATAGTGCCAAGGATTGCGACAGCATAACGGATTCCTAGAATGAGAAAACTATTGTACAAAGGCAACAGGGTTTGACGAAGAAGTGAAGACAATCGTTGAAGGACCGCAGGAGATGGTGTATCCATATACTATGCTTTGAGTGAGCAAACATCGCGTTCAGAGGCTGATACGGGCTCACGAGGAGTTTCGTGATGGAGTTCAGCTGTTCGATGGACTCCTCGAGCTCGTGCGTGAGTTTGACTTTTTTGGATGCAGCCTTTATTGCTTGGACCGCGGACGCGACATCCGTGTAATCTGCCATAGCAGGTTAGGAGATGGACGATCCAGCCAGATACCAGCAGTCCAAGAGTCCGAGAGCAGACAGAACGCGTCGATGTCACATCCACGTGAGCGTCGTTTTCGCGATGACGCCAAACAAGTTACAACAGCCATATCCAAGTTTTTTTTTTCACCTTGCCTTGGACGCAATCCTCTCACTGGCCACTGGTATCGTGTCGAAACAATTACAATGGATTGCAAGCTTACTTCCCAATTTCTCTCTTGGCTACTTAATCATATAACGAGCCAATGGAACACTCCAGGCATACACATCTCATACTTCAAGGTGCGACTCGTTACCTGAGCCTACCTCATTACGATTCAAAATCGCGTCTGATTGAGAAGGACAAGTGTCGATCGATCTCTCCGCCGACCTCCATAGACTGAAAAAATGAGGATTTTTTGAGTCCTTCCATTCTCTTTCTATATCCTCGGGTACGGCCACTCCGTATACGTATAGGCACGAAAGACCTCGATCGGATACCCTTACCTGAATCCATCTATGGGAAAGTCTATGTTCCGCCAACCCTACCTTAGAACACTGTTGAGGATAGCGGGGGCATCTTCAACTTGTTTCATGGCGTCGCGCTATCAGGATAAGGCTTGACAATTCTGGCATCCTTATCCATATATTACCACACCACATCTGTAGTTATACCAATATACATGCTTCATTTTCGAACTCGGTTATCACTGAGATGAGAACACGGATGACGTGACAATCGGATGATTCAAATAGAAATAACCTTGGCCGCCGGACCTTCACGACAATCTCCCTTCACGACGCTCCCTTCACGACGAACCTATCTGACCTCCCACTCTCACCAGATGGCTGGTGCAATCAGGACCGGAACGTTGAAGAACTCTTTCTCCTCAATCCTCCAGGATATCAGAGTAAGAGTCTTTCATTGCCTACAGCATCGAGTTATACTGATCACGGTCCAACTTGACCAGCCTCCTCGAATTCAACGAAAAAATTTACGAAAGGTCTATATCCCTTTTTCTCTAGGCTGACAGAAACTCAATTCATGGTTGCCAGACGTCTTGCGTCTGAAAGGCAGTGTGAGTAGAAAGTCGAAATTTCAAGCTGTAACTTTTGAAATGCGACGGTGTATCCTTGTCTGCAGATCATTGGTCGAATAGTCGGTCCTGTGCTCACGGTTACCATCTTTGCCTCCCTTGTCGCGTATGCCAAGCAACAGGGGTATGAGATGGTGCAGACGAACAGTATTGTCCCTCTTCTCTCGGTTGTGGTGAGTAGATTTGATGACTCTATAATGTTCGATAACTCAGAATCTACTGGAATATCAGGTCGGTCTTCTGTTGGTCTTTCGGTTCGTGCTTGTTTCTATTGCATTATTTGTCTACTTACCTTTGTTTCGGTAGCAACGGGCAAGTGGCTCTACGAATTAATCACTTCTTCACTCCTCCGTTAACCCAGAAATCCATAGGACTTCGTATGATCGTTACTGGGAAGGTCGAAAGTCTTTTGCAACTCTGATCTCTAATACCCGCAATCTTGCACGTCAGATCTGGGTCAGCGTTGCGCTTCCTCCAACTGATGCTCAACCTGCGCATATCAAAGGAAAAACTCCTACCACAGATATCACCGCATCACAACTTCGTCGCAGGAAGATCGAGGCTGTCAATCTAGCACTTTCCTTCGCCTACGCAGCCAAGCATTATCTGCGTGGTGAAGATGGGATTAAATATGACGATTACGTTGGTGTATTGCCGCCGTCGTTTGACCGATTTGACGAGGTTGGCTTTAACCTCGAGCACACGTCGACAAGATCCTACTCGACGACTCGCAAAGACTCAAATGGTTCGGGACGCGAAAGTGGAGCTTCGACCCCCGACCGCAAGCCGGATGCCACCAAGCGTGTGCGCAGCAAACGCAGCAAACAGATTATATCTGGCAATGTGACCCCTGCGACGCCACTGCTGGGTAGCGCACACCAAACTATAGAGTTCCATGCATATGCTGATCAAGCTTCTTTACCTCTGCCTCTGGTGTAAGTTCTATGACATCAACAATTTTGGTCTATCACTAGTTCTAACTCGACGTTGTGTAGAATTGCATGGGAACTGAATTGCATCCTTTTCAACTTCAGGAAAGAAGGCTTCATGGAAACCATTGGTCCTGCTGGCAAGTACTTCTACATATGAAGATCCAACAGGCCTAATCTATGTTGACAGGAACGAATGCCCTGATACAACTGTTAGTAGTCAGTTCACTTTGCCGATTCACATATTGACTCGAAGTCAGGATCTCGAGTATGACAGACCAACTTACAGCCATGGAGCGTATCGCTAATACCCCGATACCCACCTCATGTTTGTTTCATGCATATTTCCTACGGCAACTCATATTTATTCACTCCCAATGCAGACGGAGTTCATTTGAAACAATGTGTGACTCTGTACCTTTTCGCGCTACCTTTCACGCTTGTGAATGATCTTGGCTGGGCTGCTGTTCCTATTGTGACCGTCGTCGCTTTCACATTCATGGGCATAGAAGGCATAGCAGAAGAAATTGAAATGCCCTTTGGTTTGTTGCTACTTCCTCGCTCAAGGGATCGCTCTCTCAACTTTCATATATAGGGAATGATCGTGGTGACCTTCCACTCGGTATTTATTGTTACACTTTCCGCAATTTCCGCGTCTAAGAGAAGTTTCACAGACCGATACTGCCAGGATCTTAAGGAAGAGATTGAGTATGTTGAAAATTCTCAGTGTTCTACTTCAACTCACGCGACAAACATCTAGCTATATTATTGGAAGGATCCCAGAAGGTGGTGAGGGACTCCACGGATACGACGATGGAGAAGGTGATGATTAATTCGATTCATGCACCAGCATGAGGATGATTTATTTGATGAATTTACGACCCAATGGACGGAGGGACCGGATTTTATAACTTGCTTACGACACCACAGGAATTTTGCATAGGAGCAATAGGATTAGATGTCACCAGTATACCACTTCATGTTTCTACTATCACGTTACTACTACTGGAATTCCGGTGTGCAGAACTCCCCAGGTCCATATGGCTACAAAACACGCATCAGATCCGTACAGAGATAAGAGGAATGAGCTTGCTCACCTTGCCAGTCAAATTGGTCAGGCCTGCTGAATTCTCACTTGTCCGTCTCCCACTTTGAGGTCCTGGTTTCGGCTTTTCCCCCCTAGAAAAGGCGTCCAGAACTTTTTTCGTGTTAGCAGGGGTTAGGTCCTCCTTTTATATGGATTAGAATGTCAGTAGTAGCAGGTTATACCGAGGAAGACGTACATAAAAATCGTCTCCAACCACTAGCATTGGCGCATTACTACAAGCTCCCTGACATTCGACTTCAATAACAGTGAATTTTCCGTCCTTTGACGTCTGTCCTGGCTTGATACCTCCGGCATGCGCCAGACAAGTGTCAAGGATCTCGGTCGACCCACGAAGCATGCAAGGAGTAGTGGTGCATACTTGAACGAAATGGGTACCAATGGGTTCTCTGAGGTGCACTAGTGAGCCCATTATTCCGAGAGAAAAAGATGGTCCTTACCTGTTAAACATGGTATAAAAAGTTGCGACCTCGTACACACGCATGGGAGGCATCTCGAGAAGTTTGGCCACGTAGTTCATCACACTAATGCTTGTCCATCCTTTATTTTGTCGTTGACCCAAGTCGAGCAGGGGAATGACAGCAGCCTTTTTATACTGTGGTGGATAACGAGAGATAATTTCTTGAGCGCGCTTCAAATTCTCAGCATCAAATTCAAAGGCAATCTTGATTATCGTGTCAAAAGATATAGAAACGGTCGATAGCTTCTCAGCATACCTTTGGATTGTTGTATGGCGTGTCGCGATGCTGTAAGTTCAAAAGTCAAACAAGACGAAAGAAACGAGGCGTCAGTACAAACCACAAAGAGAGCATCTGATCTTCGGGGGAGAGATGAGGATATGTGGCGTCTTGTAGGGAGTGTGAGCGCAGGAAGGCGCTTGGGAAGCCTGGCAGCGAACATATTGACCGACCACACTGCTGGTCCGAGTCGACAGTCGAGAAAGTCCGGAATAGCACAGATCACGTGCCATCAGCCAATCATGTTTCCCCGATACAGTCAAGATACAGTTGTCACTATGATAATGTTGGGCCCACACCAACGACTGATTTTTATTAGAGTTGAACCTAATACTCAAACGTATGGCAGAAAATATAGGGAGAGGAAAAATTTCAAATGACATAGTTTCCGGCCGTATTACTCAGATAGTTTCTTTTACTGCCAGTGAGGCTCTATGGAATGCGGTCATATTGATGTACTAAGTAACCGTTCAGTCGGGCCACTTTTCTTGTTTAGTCAGTGGGATTCATCTTATTAGCTGGCGTACTTTTCTTGGGAATTCAGGGGAGGTCAACTTCTCGCTTTTCGTTTTGACGTGACTAGTAAGTACTACGCAGGAAGTGGCACGCATATCTTGATACCAGGACTCACTTATCACAGACGTACTGTAAACGGTGTCGATCCCGACCCATAGCCGGATGCGCCACAATATCAATACTATTTGGAATCGTGGCTATGGACATGACACATTACATCCAGTTATGGGAATGATAATTTTTAAAAGCCATACAGTGGCCATTTCTTACTGGTCTGTTTAGAAACAGGACTCGTATATCACCGAATATCTAGCATTGACCTGCGCCATTTTGACGTCAAGTCATCAATTTTAAGTAGAACCCCTGCTGCCGCCCTTCTCAGCTTGGTTTCGTGAACGCCACCACTACCTTGCACCTTGATCCCCTTCTCCAACTGCGCAAATAAACCTCCAGCCCATTCGCCAGCACCTAGTAGCAATGTGGTATACTCAAGGCTGATGATACGGCCGCCGTCAATCTCCAGACACCCATCCAAAACTACAAGGGCTAGTTCCAAGGCTGCAGTAAGAACCGACGCCTCTTTGCCGCGTTGTCCTCCACTTTCTTCGTCATCTTCAACATCAGTTTCAATCCGAGAGACGGGACGGGAACCAATGGTGACAGCAAGTTCTAATGCATCTGGTGCAACGACAGCCATCCATTCGGGGGCGTTTTGAGCAGCATGAACAAGAATAGCGACCGTCCGTAAGAAGTGAGAGAGAACGACTGGATTGAGTATTAGCCCGGTACCGGCGCCGTGATACTGTTGGCCTCCTGGGTGATGAGCTGTCCTTTCCTCGCGAGTCCTCTCATCCCGAAGAAAGAGCCAAAATTGGTTGATCAGAGGCGCAATGAAATACTCTGTAGCCACTTCAATGAACGTGGTTAGTTTGTGAGATGGCATTGAAGGTGAGGTGAGTAGTGAAGCTCCTGCAGATGATACTGGAGTAATCTTCGGCGCTTTGTTGATTCGCAATCTTCGCTCGCGCACGATCTCTGGGACCTTTTCGACAGACGCGTCTCTTTGTTTGTCGATGGCTTGTTTACTGATATTTTCCATAATCAAAGAGATAAGCTGCCGTTCACCGTTTTCGATGTAACGTTGGTGTAGTGGCGCAGGAAGTTGTTTGCTCGGGAACGTTATTCGATCAGGATTGATCTTTGGTGGTGGTATTGGCAAAGAAGCCATTTCTCGCGCACCCAATGCCAAGGCATTCAATGCCACATAACGTTGGGATGTAGAGTATTGATTTTTAAAGAATTCTTCAATCAATGGTCTAGAGAGAATTGCCAGTCAGAGAATGAAAGATATTGATTCAGACGTGCTTACGGGGCGGCTTTCCGAGGGCTACACGCCACAAGAGCATTTAGAGCCCCTTGCCGTTTCTCCTCAAATCCTTCCAGCTCATAATTATTCTGCAAGCCAATTAAACCATGAACAAGATTGACCGCATTTTCATCTGGAAGAAATGTCAGCTAGGGATACTCGGAATGAACACACGGGGTCCGACCAAGCTCTGTGCCATAGCCTCTCTTCTTTCGAATCAGTTCCTCCGCATGATTGAGCGCCATTTCGACCTTGTCGGCGTCGTGCGGATCGTTGCTTGAGTTCATTCCACCCGTGCCGCGCAACAAGTCCCCAAGTTGGACAAGATACACTGGACGAGGAACCTTATTGGCACCGATATTTAATGTGGGATCTTTCTCGATGGCTTCAAGTTCTGATGGCGTTGGGGAAGCCGAACGGGAAGAGGGAGGGGAAGCATAGCCAGTCAGTGAATCATCAGAATCATAACCACCCGGAGGCTCCATGAAGGTGGCCCGGGGTGCGTCGGAAGGGACGGGACTTTCGAGGTCGTTGATGTCGACATTGTCTGTAGGCGTAACATCTTCAAAGTCGACGTCTCCATCTCGATCCTTCAGAAGTTCTCTGATTTCCCTTACCCAAGGTTTTCCAGAGTCTTCGCCATCCCAGTCACCAAAGTCTAACTTCTTACCAGCACGTTGTGCAACAATTTCTGCGGCAAGCATTCCACACCGACGCACAGATGGGTCGAGATGCCCAACATACAGCCCTATCCCTGAGATGAACAGAGGCGAAAGCGAGACAGATGCGATGCTTTGTGAGGATGGAGGAAGATAAGATATCGCAACGAGAAGGACAGTTGTCATATCTTTGTCAGATACATTCAACGAGAGGCGTAACACACGGACGGAAATCTTTGAGACTTACATCGATGCTTAGATAGTAACGAGTGCTTAATGTGATCCGGCGAAGACCAAGTTGTCAACACTTGTTCAATAAAGACTTCGAGCGCTGTGATACATATCAGGAAGTATTCGTTATCAATAGGTTTGACTGTAACCTTTTTCACTCGTTGATTGGCCTAGAAAGTCGCCAAATAGCCAGCAGACAAATATGCGGGCGTATCCTACATCCCAGTCTTTATCTAATATTATGTCAATCGCAGTCTCCCATACTTCATCTCGTTCTGGGGTGATTCGGCCAGTGATATCCCTGAGAAGTTTTGCGTCCTTCTTAACTGCGATTCTTTGAGATATTTCCGCGTCTGTTGGATGCGTCAAGGGGGGGATCGTGGCCACAAGAGATGTCAATATGGATCGCAAAGCTAAGGCCGAAGGAAGTTCCGAGAACAAAGAAGACCACATGGTGGTATAACCCGAAGCGCTTGTCGATGCCAGTCTATCGCGAACAATCGGTAGAGTGGCTTGGAAAAAGGAGGGCTGGGATTTTGAAGTTGGCTGCACCAAAGGGAAAACGCCCATGGTTACGAGCTTGGAGAGCAGATAAGCCACAGAAGAAACAGCGTCTGTCATACCCAAGGTTAGCTGACAAAATTGAAAGGTTGAATGAAGTAGCCAACCTCTAGCACTTTTGCTAGACAGAGAAAATACGAGATATTCAGTACGAACGGAGACGTTGTTGTAGTATGTACCGTGTTCTAGCTGATTAGGGACTTCACCTGCTCCTGCAATTGCATTGGCCGCTTTCCCTGGAACTGACAGAACAGATCGGATACAATCTTCCCATGCAAGCATCCTCACTGCTCCATCACTTTGCTTTGCCGTAAAAACTGCTGAATGTAGGCGGTCCACAGGATATTCGGATGCTAATCGCGCCAACAAATGGATACCATACTTTGTGAGCGGTTGGGATGTCATCGTTGAATAAGCCATCAGAGCGACATCACCGGACGAGGAGTATGCAAACGAGAAGTTGTCTGGACAAAAATATTGATCCATGAGTGCAGATGCATCCTCTTCCGCTAATAGCGAGTCCCACGTCGGCGCTATGTGTTCCAACAGAGCTCGTTGAAAAGCTGGAACGTGTCTTCGAATATTGACAACACCATTGGGAAGGGGTGAAGTGTTATATCGGTTGAATTTGGGAGGAAGTAGACCGAGGGATCCAAGTGGACCGCAAAGGAGAGAAAGCAACGTCGAGAGATCGGGTATGGGCCGTTGAAGTTGGTCAATTACATCGCGCACTTGGTCGCGGAAATCTTTATCCATGTCGCAATTAAAAAGGAACTCCAGATCCCTTAGTATACTGTCTGGATAGACATTGCCAGGAGAACTTGAAGGTCGCGTGCGGTCAGCACTTCTTACATACTACACGTGATCTGTATCTTTACGCGAAGTCGGTACCGGACCGAATCCGACCGATCGTGTCACTCTCCAGCAACATACTAAGTACTTCAAGACGTCAACATGGGAAGAGGCCGTTTCTTTTGGCTCGTGACCTCTGTGAGCCTCACGTCAGTCCTTGGTTCCCTCCCTGTCGATCCTTGCGCTGCTATTGCTGGGAAGAAGTGGGTTCTGCCGAGTGAAGCGCGTGCTTGTTTGTCTGCAACCCCTGTGGACTCTGACATTAAAGCCAACGTAAGCTCTTTCACCTGTGGCGTATATACTCTGATTTTCTGAGGCTGTTGTCAGATTATAGAAGTCGTAAATAAGACACTTGCTTTTCATACTTCGGTGAACTACCAAATCCAAGCACCGCCACCCTATGACCGAGATGTCCACGAGAACTTGAGGGCTGATTTGGCAAGAATAAGCCAGCAGAGCTACGACTCAGACTTTGATCTGCATCTGGACTTGTACCGCTCCTTCAAACGCGTAAACGACGGTCATTGTGGAGTGTACAATTATTGCTATGACTGTAAATCATTACTGGCTACCTTCAATTCAATTGCGAAAGCACTCATTGTCTTTCTAGCACTCTACGTGACATATATCCCGATACCTCTTGCTCTATTGACAAATTTCGATGGAACACAAAGCATCTACATTGCACCAGAGGCGTATAAGGTCGCCTCGGCAGAATTTGGAGAGGACATTCAATTCTGGGATGATGCACTTCCAGGAGAGCTCAAGGGAAAGCTTAGCTCTGTATGTATCTCCCTTTGTAACAATGTAGAATCATTGCAGACGTGTCTCTTGCAGTTGTCCGGAGCAGAAGTATTACTGATCAACGAAAAAGATCCCTTTGTAGTGGTAGATGCTAATGCTTTAATCACTGGTGGCTACCAATCGTTTGCAACTCGCCAAAACTCGTAAGTTCTGCGAGTTTGTCGAGTAACTGGTGAGGTTGACTGATTTTACTTCCATCGTTCTAAGATTCTTCGCCAGTTACCATCGCGGTCCAAAAGGATGGGAATATGTCCTAGGAAACTTTGCTGCTCAAGTACATCCCCTCGTTGACACCGTCTCACTGACAATACAACGCGTCAACAGTAGTACAATCGACCACCTCGTGGTAAGTAAAATAAAGTACTCTTTGAATGGATATATGGATGCCGGTACTCAATATCAACCAATCAGTTGCCATACAGGTCAAGGTTTGGTTCGGCCTCCAAAAATTTCACTGACCTTCCATCTTATTTGGAAAATAATTGTCGCGCCACAAAGAACACCAATGGGCATAATCTATACAGTGCTGGTTTTTCAGCATTGGAAGAAGCGGATTCAATATCGTACTTCCAGCAACAGGCTCCTGTTAATCCCCGAGAAGCGAGGCAACATGCTATGAACGTCATTCTTGACGGGATGCCCATGACCAATATCGAGCTTCCTGAGGAACTACAGCCAACTATGCCTTCCTTGAATGAAAGCTACAGCGTGGCCCAGTTCTATCTTCTCGATGATAACATCACTGGTGTCCTCGCACTTGGGAGTTTTTCTGCAAAGAACTTTACTACATTTGGGCAAAGCTTGCTCGATGGTCTCCAAGAACTGAAAGCTAGAGGGGCAACTAGACTAATTGTGGATGTGGTATGTCACTCAGTCGTACTGTACTAGTCCCATTTCTCAAGAGATCGTTCTGTCGAAGACAAACAATGGTGGAGGTACGCCGCCGTCCTTCTAGCTTCTCCCGTTGTGCTAAATATCATCTTAGGGTACATTTGTATCGCGCACGTAAGTTAGGGCCAAATTTTTCGATAGCAGCCATGTTTCTAACCATCAGTCACTTTCGTGCAGTGGCTGCACAGAATCGTACGTTACTTCTTCCTTCAAAAGGATGCGTATTCTGATAGAGACCAGATCATAGGTCCGAAGTATTCGACCGAGCCTCAGGCAGGGTTGGACACTACGATCCGCGCAGGTCCACTTGCCCAGTTGATTGCAAAGAAAGTCTCTGAAGGCGGGGACCCTGATGATCTCTTGTATTACAATCCTATACAGTGGAACAATGCTTCACATTTACCATTCTCGGAACCGATGGAGTGGTTCACACCCGAAATCAAGATGATCAATGGGCATGAGGATGCCTTTTCTCCGAGGTGCGGCTCTTCCCGGTGTTCCAATGACTCTTACTGACGGCGCCGGTATCAGATTGGGGCAAGAATGTCAACCTTTCCAATGGGACACTCCTAATAAAGCTTTGTTTGACCCGAAAAACGTTGTCATTGTGTCGAATGGGAGGTAGGTCGAGAGTTTTCTAGATTATCATTACATACCTCCCATCTGATCACCTGTCGCAGATGTGCAAGTTCTTGCTCACTATTCAGTGTGATTCTTATCACCTTACAAATATTGCCTGCCCTCTCACAAACTCAAATTTGTAGATAACCATGTCCAAACGCGATGGAGTTAAAACAGTCGTCGTCGGCGGAAAGAAAGGTGTTCCTCAGCAGTATTGTGGGACAGTCGGTGGCCAATCCACTGGCTTTTCGACCATTGACACTGAAATCAAAGTAAGTACTTCTTTTACCCATTCCCCGGCGTTTGCCCCTGAATTGTCCATTTCAAGTCCACAGGGCTCAAGGACCACGAGCTTGCGCCGCCCGATTTGTAAGAGACATTTAGTTTTATGTTTCCGTGGAAGGCCTTTAATCTCCGTTACTCTAGCCTCACAAATAGCATCCAAGGTGTCACATGGAGACTTGGTTTTGGTATTGATGATGAAGATGAACCAGAAGGCATGTATATCTCGCGGTTGTCAAATACAGCCATTTCAATTGATTTGTCTAGAGTGGCAAGACCATCCTGCTGACCACAATTTTGAGCTGACTTATGACAAGTGCGTGCCTTCTTTGAATTTCCCAAAGTGGGGTTGACTCAAACTCCTGTACAGCGTTAACAATCCGACTGTGATATGGACCGAGGTTGCCGAGAAAATGTTCTCTTCTGCCCCTCTTTTCCAGATCCAAGTATGAACTCGTCTTCGCGATATACCCATTATCTAGTACTTGTCAGATATAGCATCGATGTTATGTAGCACTCGGAAAGTCATCTTGATTCATTTGATTCCACATTTGACAATAATGCTCATACACAATGTTGAAGGGTAAGCAGAACTCATAATTTCGGAGAGTCTATATACAGTACACAGAGATGATTAAATACTGACAGAAAATATACACAGCAAGAAACTTGACTATACACCAATACTTACAAATACAGATGACATCGAAAGTAGACAGACCGCATATCAGACGCGAATGTCACCAAGGATGAAGGAAGGTAGACGTATTTAGGCCTATGTCTCATCAGCATAACTATCAGAAGGAAAAAAAAATGTGTTAACCTTCTTTGCAGTAGACCTAGAAGCAGGCTTGGTCTTGGAGGCAGGTTTAGCTTTGGCAACAGGCTTAGTAGCTGCCTTGGCTTTGGCCGGAGCTTTCTTCGTGAGTTTCTTTGTCTCTCCAGTGACAGACTAGAGGTTCAGGATAAGCAGGAGCCATATTGCTTAGTAACGACTGTTTACCTTCTTCACAACGCCTTTCCTCGCAGTAGTCGTTTTCTTTGCTGTTGTAGGTTTCTTGGCCGTTGCAGTCTTAGCAGTAGTCGCCACTTTCTTTGCAAGTTTGGGGGCACTAGTCTTGGTGACGGCACGTTTCGTCTTCGCGGTCGTGGCAGAAGCTTTAGCTTTCGCGGGGGCCTTCGCAGCCGTAACCTTCTTTGCAGCAACAGGCTTGACTGCAGCAGCCTTTGCCTTGATCGCAGGAGCCTTGGTAGCCGCAGCTTTGATAGGAAGCGATTTCTTGGAGACAGGTTTAGCATTCTTGATGTCGCACAAAAGATGATCCGTTATAAATCTGCGACAATAGCGACAGAGTAGGTACAAACCTCTTTGGCAGCGTCCGTACGAGCCTTGGGTGCGAGTTTAACTTTTCCCGATGGACCTGTACAGATAGATTGACATTGTGGCGAAGTCAGACCAAGGGGCCCACCAACCTTTCGGGAGAAGGAATGTGCCTTTCTCGCTTCCCGAAGTGATTGCGCGGTTGAGTTGGCCAGCAGCAGCATGATCAAGTGCAACATGATACTTGGATTCGACGAACTATCCGACCGATGAGAGGGAAAAAAGGGGGGTGCATAGTTAAACATCGAGCACGGACCTTCTTGATCGTGGGACGTGAAACACCAGTGCGGGCTTCGTCAGGATGAGCGATGATACACTCCTAGAGCTCGATTTCAGAGACGCAAGCGTAGATAGGCAAGAGATGCAGCGCCCGCGACGGACCTTGATCATATCCACCCACGAGGGATGAGTCGAGACACGAGACTTTGCTGCAGAGCCATGGTTATTCTTGTAGGCAGCCTTAGCAGTGGCTTTCTTGGCGGTGGTTGGCATCGTGTTGATGAAGATCAGATGCAGAAAGCGGACGAGAGAAAGAACCGAGAACCAAGGAACACAGAAGACAAGGAGGGGTGGAAATGAGCGGTTTGTGGCTCCGACTCCCATTACTTACCATTGCTTAAAGTCACGTGGTATTACATCGACGCACGGACGCAAAATCGGCAGATGGAACCAAAAAGGAACCTAACAGTCCTCAGATATTCCAGAGCGCGTCGGAAGTAGGGAGGAAGGGAGGAATGTATTTGTTCCGTCTAGCTCATGAATTCTTGGACACGGTGAGTGACTGGCGCATGCATCGACCCAGGTATTTCGTGCAAGTAGGTCCAGAAGAGAAAAGACATGAAAATTTCCAAATCAGCTCCAAGAATGAACTAGCCGCGCAGCTGTCGAAGCGATATTCGATAGACGGTTTGGAGAGGTTGTTGACAGCGGAAAGTGGCCACATACAGAGAGTTGTGATCCAATGTAAAGAGAAGGAATTCGCCGATATCGGCTCAATGAATTTGCTTACGCAATACGCCTTTCTCCCACCAGCGACTCATTGTCAAGGTCGACAAGTGTTCAAGGCCTCTGCCCCATCTGACGCGCAAACATACTGTGGAAAACTGTTACATTCCTTGCGGAACTATGGCCTCTTTCGCTGCTGAATATCTAGTCACCGATGACTTGACCATTCTTCTCGGACTTATTGCCGCGACGACGTTCCTCCTGAATAATCTCTATAGGCCCCAACCTCTTGTCCACCCCATCCTTCTGGGCCGTCAGAGTGACGTAGGGAGGGTGCGAAACCCTACTGAAAGTGCCATCTACAGAAACTATGGGACCGGTCTTATGGGAAGGGTACATGTTCAATTTACTCGAATCACATCACAAAATGTTGACAGCAAATATAGTTTCCCGTGAGGCCTCACAAGGACGTTCATCTCCTCACCGACTTTGTCCGGCCAGACAGCGAGTCTGCTCGTACCCTTTGGTCTACTCGAGTCGGTTGTGTTCTATTAATTTACTTCCGTGCTGCTCTGATCCCTCCCTACATAGATTACAAACCACACTTTACAAGATAGAGTCGCATCGTTTGGAACTGGACTCATACGTCTGGCAGGACTAAAACCCCGCCAATCTCAGGTTTTGCTTCTGCTAAATGACAGCCTTGGTACGTAAACACCTATCTCTATCAGACATGTGTGACCAATAGTCTGCAGAATTTGTCATTAGCGACCTTGCCTTGGCTTCCCACTCTATTCTCTCCCACACGCTTTCCTCTTCGAAATTGCTTTCATTTGTTCTCGAGTCCTTCTCGCCTGATGCAATCATTACTCACACTAAACTTCTCCCTCAAATCCTCGAACTGTTATACGAGGGAGACCGTACAGCCAACCACACAATTATCGTAGTTGGAGAGACGACCTCGAAGGATCTATCCTCCGTCGCCAGCAACATCAAAGTCTTGGAGTTCTCAGAAGTGGAAAGAGAAGGTGTTCGGGTTGCGAAGATCGCTACCTCGTTACCAAGTAAGTCTTGTCAACAATCACCCATATAACGAGAATGCTTATCTTCTCAGGCCCAAGCGATGTGTTTACCGTATCCTACTTTGAAACTGCGAGCGGCCATGTGCAACCTGTGCACCTGACACACGAAAACATTACCGCGGGAGTCGCAGCTACACGCGCTCTCTTCCCTCTGTCGCACTCCTTATCTCAACTCGATACGTTGGTCTCGGCGCATTCTTTGAGCACTGCATTTGGAAGAGCTGTCGCCTACACTGCCATTTTTGAGGGCACTAGTTTTGCCACCTTGGCCAGCTCCAAAGTATACCACCCGAACGAAAGTAAGTATGCCCAGTCGTCACTTTGTAAATCCTCAACGCTAACTCCACCCAGTTACCATTGAAAATGATCTTGCAGATGCACTCACTTTCGCCTCGTATCCCATCCCGTCTCCAACAATCTTGTTCCTCAAGCCGGGTCACTTAGACAGCATCGTTTCTGCCATTACAAAGAAGGCCTCCGAATCGTTCATTCTCTATCCGATTGCGAAAACACACAAGCTCGCCAGTCTCAATGAAGGTTTCGTAACGAAAGAGAGTTTGTGGGACCGCCTCGTCTTTGATAGTGCACGCGCAGCAGTTCTCGGCGACATGGCATCATCTTTGCGCGGTGCCGTTGTCAGTGGTGGTAAGTGTTGCATGTCCCAACATTCTACACCGAAAAATGAATAAAGCCTCGTTTCCTAAGGACGTTTGAATGCAGGCGTCGTCACGCCTGCGAGGATCGCGTTGTCCATCCCCATTGTCAACGCCTACACGCACGCCCTCGTTCCTGGTCCTGTCCTCGCATCACATCCATTTGACTTGCAGGACTTTCCGACGCTTAAAGATTCCCTTGTTGCGCATGTGGGGCCACCAGGCGTGAACATCGAGGTCAAGTTGGTTGGTGTTGATGATGAAAAGATAGAGACCGGCGGAGATCCTACCGGGAACCTCCTTATTCGAGGTCCTCCCGTTGGTAAGCTATCATTGAATGGAGATGACTTTGTATCTATTCCTTCTGAGGACGAGAAGGAAGGATGGGTTGCAACGGAGGCTAAGGCAAGGGTGCATAGTAATGGCGCCTTTAAGATATTGTCGTAAGATGTTGTATACCAATGGACAATATCGTGTATATAAGTTTTAGACCAATTGTTAAAAAATTGTTTCTCGCTCGAATTCAAATACCGGCACGCGCTCCACGTGACGAACGCGTTACGCGTTCCGTTTGCGAATCAACGATCAACAAACGAGAAATTCGACACAGCCACTACTCCTACGTCACCTGACGAATACAAGAGCGCGACTGGGTTTTGTTTAAAATCAACGCCCCTCCATCTTGTTCGTTTTCAACGCTTGTTCCTAACTCTCATCGCCAACCGTAACATTACCCTTAGATCTCTATCCGCCCCAACCCTAGGATGTCCTCCGACGCTGCAGCATCTCCTGAGCCTACTGTCGAGCCTGTCCCCGCCGCCACAGAGTCCGCCACTGAGCCCGCCAAGAAGGTGAGGGCTCCGAGGAAGCCTGCCACTGTCAAGAAGGCTTCTGCTGCTAAGACTAAGGCTGCGCCCAAGGCTAAGACTGCGACTAAGGCTGCTGCTAAGACAACCAAGTCCAAGGCTGCTGCTACATCGTCTTCTCATCCTTCATGGAAGGAGATCGTCCGCGTACGTTGTTCGTTTCGATTTGGATATGAGATGTAGTGTAAACATTATGATAGGAATGCATTACAAACAATAAGGAGGATGCCCGGCAAGGTGTATCCCGCGCCACAATCAAGAAGGTATGTTATTGTTTCTTTTTGTGTAAGTAACTATTCGCTGATTGGTCTTGTAGTTCGCCGAGGAGAAGTATCGCCTTGACTCATCGGCCGCCAACATCTACCAACTCAATCGTGCGATCACGACCGGTGCCGAGGCCGGACTTTTCTCTCTGCCCAAGGGACCTTCTGGCAAGGTTAAGCTTGCTCAAAAGGCTAAGACTGCTGGTGGTGCTAAGGAGGTTAGTTTGATCATGGTAAAAATATATCTGTTGTCACCATGTTTTCTCTACAGAACTCCAAGCCCCCCTCCAAGGCCGCTGCCAAGCCTGCTGCTAAATCGACCACGGTCAAGAAGCCTGCCTCGAAGCCTGCTGCGACCAAAACTGCCGCTACCAAGGCTGCTCCTGTGAAGAAGACGGCTCCCGTCAAGAAGACACTGGCCGGCAAGGCCAAGGCTGCTACGCCTGCGAAGAAGGCTAGCACAAAACGGGGAAACGCGAAGAAGGTTTGTTTGACTGGTTATGGAGATCTGCGGGTTGGCTAATTATATGGCAGGCTGTGACTGGTACCGCCCCTGCTGCAAAGGCGAAAGCCGCTGCTAAGAAGGCACCAGCTAAGAAGACTGCGACAAAGACCACGACAACAAAGGCGGCCCCTGCAAAGGTCAGTTTAGATCAGTTGTATTTGGAGTGATGTCTGATGTCATGCAGACTGCCGCAAAGCCACGGTCAAAGACCTCAGCTGCAAAACCCGGGTCCAGGGCTAAAAAGGTGAGTTTGACGTGTGTCTCGAAGGGACGAAAGTTGACTGGAATGCAGGCTGCTGCTTGATTGATTGGGGATCTGTTTGGTTATTTTATTATTGTATCGTGCTGCGTTGTACTAGTAGTGTTACCATATCATACATACCGTCTTGTCTCGTTTCTAATTTGAATTGTTGAGTAATCGCGACAGCCTTACGTACGCGTAGGTGAGCGATGCGATCGATTTTTGTATTGATTGCGGGATTTTGGTCCGGGAAACGTGACCGAGAAATGACGCGAATTGCGAAAGCTTATGTTACGTAATGAATGGAAGCTATTTGAGACAAAGGATGGAGGGTGGCGCGCAGCAATGGCTGCATACATCGAACAATAGGCGCAGTACACGGTGGAATGTTGGGCGTGAGCACATGTTGGAGGATAGTGATGGGCCCTCGAGGAGATCTTGCGGGGATCTGCGGGAGTCACGGCATGGACGGGGACCCCGGATCGCTGCCATATATGGAAGAGAATGAGGGGCAAAAGGGGGTGGCCGGGGGGCGGGTGGTGTCTGCTGCGTAAAGGATTGAGAACAAGTGTGGTTCGCAGAGACTGCCCTGATTTTTCTTTCCTGCTCCCCCATCTCTGGCCCATGCTCGCTGGCTCTCCCCCATCCCACTCCTATGCAACACGCATCCGCCACAACATCGCCCTCAAGCCCTCGCCCCGTCTCCGCCACTCCCCAGTCCCAAGGCCCCGCTCAACGTCCCCGCTACCATGCCCGCTTTTCCCCCCTCCAGGTATCGTTCTCCATCCAGACGATGCCACCTCAAAGGTTTTTCTCGCTATAGGCCGCTCCTTTCTCTCCGTGGTCCGTGTTTCCGCGTCTCACTCGCCTCCTTTCTCGTCTGACGCCCTCTAGGACAATCGCGCAATGACCATCAAAGACCTTGCTGAAATGACAGTCACTTTTGGCCTCGTCTGTCAAAAGTAAGTATGTTGTCATTTCCTCCACGGACATTAATTAATGGTCACATGACCCAGTGTGTCCGCCGCGAGCCAGGCCATCACAACCTACATTCGCACTCATCTCCAGCGCTGCGACGCACAGCAGGACCAGCCCCTCCTCCTACGACATATCCTCTCCGGCACAGACTTTGACGACGACCTACTTCCCGCTCTCCATTCCCGTTCTGGTGGCGCACACTGCGCCGCAACCCCCGAGAACAGAGTCACCAATTTCAGACGCGGCACCGTCGTTTGGTATTTGAGTCGCTCGACAGGTGCCCCGTGTCCGTTTGCGAGAGCCGGTATCAGATTGTGTGATTATGGAGAGGACGGCAAGAAGGGGTGTACGAGCACTGCAAAGGAGAAGAAGCGTGAGAAGGAAAGGCCTGAGCGGTGTGGAGAGAAGAGGAAGCGACCGCTCCGCGGCTGCGTAGCGAAAAATGTCGACTCTGATATCAACGACGGCCAACCGCCAGAAAAAGTCAAACTCCTCCTTCGACTCAAACCGCTACAGTGCCGCGCAGGCACCCCGTCCACGTCTGCCTCCCACCCCACGTCACATTCAACCAAATTCCTTGATCTCTCTAAAGATAGCGATGATTCTGATGCCGATTCCTCTGACAGGGACTCCATGTCCATCGATTCATCATCATCCGATGACGACGAAGCACCCTCCCCTCCTCAGCCAGTCGCAGAAGAGCCTTGGTCATTACCACCTTACCCAAGAAAGTCTATATCTATTCCTTGCTACACCCCATCATTCAACGACGAGCCCTGCCCACGTTTCCCTTCACCTTCATACCGACGTTCTCCTTCTGTTCCGTATAGTGTTGGTTCTCCTCCACCGGATTCTGAAGACGAAGACGACGATTTCCACATCACCATGACCGGAGCTCGTCGCCATTCGACTGCCCCACGCTCTACCTCTGCGGATACTGAAGGTTGGGACGCTGACCTTGACAGCGAAGGTGACGGAGATACGTGGGAGAGTCCTGGTCCAAGATCTCCTTCAGCTCCTCCAATGCCACCGGAGATTACAGTAAAGGAGGAGCCTGATGACGTTCGGGGTATGTTGGAAGCGTGGGAGGACTTTGATCATTCATTAGCAGGTGCAAAGGTTGCCGAGGCGATTGCCCAAGCAGCCGCAAGCGTGCTTGAGACGGAGTCGACAAGCCGCGTCAAGCTGGAATCCTTGGATAACTGGTCGTGGGAGTCCAACTACACTGATACTCACCAAGATTGGACATTTGATGGTGATGGAGATCAGACAGCTCGTATCAAGCAAGAAGATGTGGATTTCGACAGCCCATTCATATTATCCGATGCTACTTCACCCCTATCACCTCTGTCTCAACTCCCGAGCTTGTCGTACTCTGACTCTCCAAGTCCAGACAGCCTACGTGATGCCTCAGAGTCAAACGAGAAGCAATTTGCAACTGTCCGTCCTCGGGCAAAGACTCAGCCGGCACCGTTTTCCTATTTCCACGATTCACATCATCCAGTTCACGTTCCTTTATCACCTCCCCGCGGAACTTCGAAGCAAGACCTTGTGATAGCTCCACCTCCGTCTGCTTCGCATTCCCTGGTTGCACTGATACAATCCATGTCCATGAACTCTCCCACTGCTGTAGCACCTTCTTCCTTGCTCATCCCACCGTCATGTACATCATCTCAAGAAACACGCGGGAACCCTGCTTCCGATGTCGTAGTCGTCCATACTTGTCAACCCTGCACTCCTGCCATAAGTGCAACCTCGATCGAAGGTACGAAAGCTTCCTTAACCCCGCATAGAAACTAACACTAATCGATCCCCTTCTTTTCGTCTATTTAGGTATATCAGTGTATCAGATGATGCTCGGCCCTTTCCAGCTTCTTCGCCGCATTGACACAGATTTTGTGAATCTCTCTACAATTGTCGCCTACTCGGGAGGCTCATGGCCGGTTCTGAGCACGATTCCTAATGCCGTGGTCGTCACTAAAGGCTCCGTCATGGTATCTGGGACATGGGTACCCCTTTCAGCTGTACAAGCCTACGTCCGCGATCACCACCCACGACAGAACGGACCGCTACATACTTTTCTCTCTGACACGCTCTACGAGCGATTCCCATCCGCGCTACAAGACTTCTATCGAATACAAAACAGGAAGCTCGGACACTTTGGACCGCATTTCGGGTCTACAATCCAAGCGACGCAGCTCTGTGGTTCGGCACCTGAACCCCCGTCACAGCCGAATAACACGTGGGAGAAGGCACGAGAAGAACTCACGCCTGGTGTGTTCTCACTCTCTCTTTCACTAGCCTCGCCAGAACGAAGCGCGGAACCGACCGGCGAGCTGCCGCTCAGCCCATCAGAGCAGGAGATGTTCCACGTTTTGTGTGGCGCGCCGGAATGGGACAAGGAGAATTCGCCGCCTTCGTCACCTGCGGTCGCTGAAAAGAAAACGGCGTTTTTAGCTGATATTCAAATGGCGGATACTCAGTCGGTGCTTCCGGAGACTAAGGTGGTGGTGGAAGTGGAGCGTACGACGGAACGACCACTGCGGAGATCGAAGCGCGTTGCGGATGCTATGGCTGCGCAGGCACATAATACGAGGACGCGTTCTCGAAGAGGCGGTTCTAGGAACTCCCTGTTCTAATCTCGACTTTGCGTGGCGTACCTCGGGACCACACTTTTCCCTCTTCAACCCCCGCGCATCGCTTTGTTCTTTCTTTCCTTCTTTCTTTCTCGTTCGACCTCTTGTAATTGCTACCTATGCTTGTCTCCCCGCTTGCCGCAGTGCAGCTTATTACTATGTTCGAGTCATCCTCGGCATGGCTATACTAGATTTGTATCAGATATATTTGTTTCTTTTCCTTCTTTCTAAATTCCTCTTTTCCAAACGCACACACCCCTTATCCTCTTTCGAACCCAACCCAAGCACCTTGAACAACATTGTAAGAGACCGTTTCCTTCACACTCCAGAGGCCGGCTTTTCCCACTCTCCCTCCACTTCCCTTCCCTTTTTTCGAATTCCCCGCTCCCTTGTCCCTTGTGTGTTTTCGACTCTCCCCCTTTTTTCTTAACTTATAATTTTGCCAGCACACGCAGATCAAATTGGCCTCTCGTGTCGCAATTGCCTTTACCTTGAATACCCCTTCACACAAAAGTAGTACCCCGACTACGGGTTTTCCCTCCGTAGTCTCCCCTCTCCCCCCTTGTGTATCGATATTCTTGGTCGCCAGTACGTACGCGCCCCTCACAACATAACACACCCAAAGCACCACGTAGATAATTGTAATTGTGTTTATTACAGCAATCCCCACCCCAACTCCAACTCAGAACTATCTATTTGTTATTACTGGTACTGCCTGCCCTCCGCCTATGTTCCACGCGTTTCGGGTTCTTTTGTTGTGCTTGTTGTAATTGTAGTAGTTTAATAGGCTATGTATGGGCTTGTGTTGATTCGTTGATTGGTTTGAAATTGAAAGAAGATTGGATATGGATATGTCGATGTGATCCGGTAGATCAGGTGTATTTGGCATGCGATGTGCGGAGTTTGAGGGTACCCAAGACTATTCCTCTGATTCGGTGGCGCAGGCGAGGGCCCGGGGTGAATAGTATGCCAATAATGACACAATGGGGATGTAGTTGGGAATAATAATTTCATTCCAGTTCATGGGTTAGTCGTGAATTCGAATTCTAATTCCTGATAGCACCATTAGTATGCTATGTATCCGAATGACATGCCATAACGCACGATATGACTCGGGGCAGCAACAAGGACCAAGGAGACGGTTACCATTCCTTGAAGAACTCGGATGGCTGGTAGCTCTCTGGTGCTAAAAGGATATAATTCGTCTCTTGGAAGCGGCAAACTCAATAACAGGGTGAACTGAGTCATGCGTACTATTACATACTCTTAATGTCACCAACTACGATGCCAGTGGACATACTTATTGATCACCCGGATTTATACACTTAGTTCGAAAAGAGCCACGCACGTTGTGATATCGTGTATTACTTACTATAACGACATGAGAAATAATGAATGGGACACGATATCATGATACCGCATATATGTATATTACTATTAGCCTTGGCTGGTGATAGTAACCTGAGCAGAAAAAAATTACTAGAAGACGACTCGTTGGAGCATTCTTGAAAAACCTAGTAAATTCTGTGTTGCCAGGTGGAGGGATCAAAAAATTTGGCTGAAGACTCTGAGTCACACATAGTCTCGTTGAGAAGATCACGATCAATCTGGGGTTTGTTGAGACCACTCCTATTCTAGATACCGGAGGGGGGGGGGCGGCGACAGGAGATGACAAAGACCGTATGTCATCACGAGCACGACTGTCGAGGCGATGCAAGAAATTTAACTGGTCGATATGATGGGTAATATGGTAGGCTCGTAATCGGAGGACGGGGCTATGACCGAGTCGAGAAAAGGGGAGACTCGGAGGAAGAGGCCAATAGGTGTGCGGAAAAAGACAGCGAAAGATATTATGTATTCCATCTTCAAGCGTCGGAACATATCAAGGACCCACTCCAGAACAGTGGATCTGGAGACCCGACCTGGATTCAAGCCGTAGTGGTTGTCAACTTCCTATTGAGTGATGTCATCAGGCTCGGCGATGCACAGATCATTGACACATGAAACGGGAGGGGGCACGGGGCACCGTGGATTGTCAGTTGGGAGAATGTTTGTTTTTAGCAAGGTACGGATAGGGGGCGTAGGTGGGAGAGTCGCAACGCAGCCATTGTATAGGCTAATGTGTACGCTTTAATTTATCAGTTATTCTGCATGTAGTTGCATCATCTTACACGGAGTACAAGGTTTGACAAACCAAGTAATGAATGATCGATTGGAAGAAAAGTTACTGTTTGTCATTGCCTGGGCCGTCGATATTGGATCAAATTGTTTAAAGTATCCGAGTCGTACCTTGTATGTGGCCTTTTAAGTTTTCACAACCAGAATAACTGCCAGGGCGTGTTGTTACTCTGAGTCAAGGACAGACTAGATGGAGACCCAGATTGGCGATAGACCTAATTAGCAATTAAACACAAGCTCGAATAGCTTCGAGGAGTCTGATCAATCAGCCTCAGCATCGATCCATGCACCAATTGGGCCTTGGCTATAAACTTCACAGCAAGTTGTGAACAAGAAACCAATTCTGGTACAAGGAAAGATAATTATTGATGAGTTTCTCACGCTTCCCTCCTTGTCCGCTCTTGATGCTTCCTTTGCCACGCTGTGTGTTCTGACCCTGACAAACATACAATCGGGATACACATTGCTCCGGTCTGACCCGCGCTCAGCGTCGGGATTTTCGACGCGTACTCTGCCAATCATGTTTTGGTTTCTGCATCGCTTGCGTGGTTAGACATGATCAATGTCGCTGGACAATCCATTCGTAGCACCGGTTGTTCGTGTTTCAACTCCAGAGACAATGATTGTCTTAGATCTTAACGTTAACAGTAATGCCGGTCAGAATCAATTGATGATCACCTGTACATTCTTCAGGCTCTTCGGTCTGAGATTTACCATACGTCCGAAAGTTCCTTGGAGCTGCTCTCCACGCGGAATTAAGGCTAAGTTACAGCTGACGACGAACAAAAGAGAGGCTTTGGGTTAGTTTCGACTCGCACGTTCTCCACGTTTTACCGCGTGACCAGGAGCGGAAAAGTTCCTCCGCGGGTCTTGTGAGAATCACATGGATTATTGAGTTGCACTGCCAGAGTTTGAAACAAAGGAAATACAGTCGGAAAGATGTTGCAGTGATGGGAAAATTCCGCCGATGGGCATGGGAGAAGAGAAGGAAGGAGGCGTGGGAAGATGGGCCAGCGGGAAAAGATTGTGGTTTGGGCCAACTCCCCTTGTATTACCCTAGTATTTCCTGGCGGCACTCCTAGCAGCACTTGTACTGCCGTGGTTGTGGGCAACGCGAGGTATCACTCTTACGACTAAAATTTCGTCTTGCAGACGACTATTCTCGTTAATCCTTCACGGTCTTCGTCTTAGTGTCTTCGTAATCCCTAATCGTTTCATTCGTCTCCTCTATAATGTCCTTATCGGCCTCTGACACCAACGGCTCCTATTCAAGGGCACCGCCCCCTGGGAAGACTCCTCCGCCTGCCCCTTCTGCTGCATATGCAAAGAGGTGTGAGCTCTCTCTGATCAGATCTCGCTGTTACTGACGTCGGCCACAGAGCTCGCGAGGTCGAGGAGCGTCATGGAGGCAGATATTTGCCCCCAGCGCTGCGCGCCCGAGCCTCAGGCGGCTCCCCACCTAATGAACATTCTCCCTCTGTCACGACTCCTGTCGATGGTGCTACCCTACCACCAACTAATTATCCCCCCGGTTTCCGCAGGGCAAGGGCTGGGACTCTTCCTTCAAATGTCCAACTCGCTGCACAACGATTTGCCGCGGCATCTGGTACCTTGGGTAACACCCCGGAGTCCACCGATTTTCCCCCCGAGCAAATCCATCGGCCCGCTACTGGCCCGCTCGACTCGGTCCTTACCTCTACAATTCGACCCGGCCTACGTCACGCAACAACTTCGGTGGGATCATCCAATACCACGGAAAGGATTAGCCGGCTTCGTTCTGGATCACTGACTTTGCCCTCCGCTGGCATTTCGAACGCCTTTGGCTCGTCTATTTTCTCTCCCTCTTGGTTGTCTTCAACCAGCGGAAATGGGAACGCTTACCCTGTTCTGGACGAGTTGTCTGGTGCAGATGATTTCGATGTTCATACTCTCGACTATCTCGGTTTGGATGACTACCGCCCACCTCCTGCCGCCACCATGACCGAGCTACGCAATCAAGCTCAAGCAGCAATCGCGGGCAATCTCGCTAGTCAACCTTCCCGAATGCGTGCGAGCACCGTTTCTAATCCATACCGCAGCCGCCCTTCCGTTGGCGGTTCTTTGTTGGGTACATCCGCTGCTGAAGAGGAAGAAGAATTCTTTGATAATTATGACGATAACGTTTACACTCGCCAACGCCTCAACTCTTACGAATCAACCAACCTCGAGGGCGGGTTTGCCTCGTCCGCCTATATGGCAAAAGGATTCAAGCCAGCAGATCATCTGGCCGCTAGACCAAGGGCCACATCTGTCGGCAATCTCGATGACTCCATGCGTACTATACAGCGCCGTGCTACCACTGCTGCCGACACGCTTCCTTTCATCAATGATCTGACGCATCAGACGTCTAGTCTTTCTGGAAACAATCTCGCGGGGCCAACTAGCATCCTCAAACCCGTGGCTGCACCTCGGACAGGCGTTCCCCCCTCAGTTCATTTCCCAGGCGGAGATACCATTGCACAAGGCCGGGGAGCTTCAGCATATCTAATTTCTCCCTCCCAAAATCGCTCCCTATCTCCCAAATCCGAGGGCCCCTCTTCCCAAACTCAGACCCCTACGCGTTCCTTGTGGATCGGGAATCTTGATAGCGCTGTCACAAGCGAGCAACTCATCCGTCATTTCGCTCCCTATGGTGCCATCGAGAGTCTCAGACTTCTCCCTGAAAAGGTAAATACTTCCAGTACAAACCAAGCTATCATAGCATGCAGTTAACCTACATTCTTATTCTCTTTAGGAATGCGGCTTCGTCAACTTTGTCGATCAAGCGGATGCGATCCGTGCTAAAGAGGATGTTCTTAACAGGCTCGGGGGGGACATCGGAATGCCGAACGGTCAAACCGTCCGCATTGGGTTCGGCAAGGCGGATAGTGCTCCGGTCGCTCCGGCTAAAGGAGCTCCAACTAGTCCTGGTCCAACCTCTCCTCCAGGAAATGCTCCTGGGAAATCCACTAATTCGACCGCTGGCCTGGGATCTCTGGATGCACAGCTGCAATCTACTCCCACCCGTGCTCTCTGGATAGGATCTATCCCTTCGTCGACCACACCAGCGACTATTTTGAGCGTGTTCAGTCCATACGGGCCTATCGAATCGGCAAGGGTTTTGACCCATAAGAACTGTGGTTTCAGTAAGTGTCTTTTTACCTTCGATGGTCGGCTAATATCTGATCGGTATGGTATGCTTGTCTAGTCAACTTTGAGAGGTTAGATGATGCTGTCAGAGCACGTAAAGCTCTCAATGGCCGTGATGTGCTTGGTAGCGATGTTGGGGCTATTCGCATCGGGTTTGCCAAAGTGCCCGTCAAAAATGGTCAAGAAGGTTCCGTAGGTGCCGAGGAGAATGCGAATATCGTAGTCCAAGGTATCGGTGACCTTAGCGTCGGAGCTACTATCCACGCTCTCCGCTCTGTGAAGGGCGCTTCAACCGTTCCAGCTGATCAACAAGTGCTCGGGGGTGCTGTAGAGAATTACAGGTCGAACCTTCTTCTTAGCATGGTTGGTTCCGGGGCGCATACTGGACCATATCTCAATGATGGTCTGCCCAAACCGGCTAGCTGGGCACCCTCGGTCACCGAACAACAGATGATCATGAGGGAACTTAGCGTCGGTGCCCCCGAAGCTGAAGCAGACATTCAAGCCCTGGCTGGTATGTCCAGTCCATCTGACTTGTCAATCACGTCTTAACACATTGTACAGAGTTCCGCCCTCCCACTATGTATTACACCACGATTCCTCTGGTGTCTGAGCGTCCTCATAACAGGAGATGGGACGCTTCGAAGTTAAGAGAACTTCGCAAACGTTTGGATTCTGGCACCATGACTGTGGATGAAATTGATCAAGTCGCTGGTGACTTCCTTGACGGTGAGATCGTCGATCTTGCATCTGATTGGCTGGGTAACACGGTTAGTCTCTGAACCTTGTAAGGCTGAATTTTTCTGATAACTCGCTACAGGTTGTCCAGAAACTCTTTGAGAGATGTTCGCCTGGTCCGAGGTTCATGATGCTGGAGCGGATCGCTCCCCATCTCGCAATGATCGGCATTCACAAAAATGGCACTTGGGCTGCTCAAAAGATCATCGAGTGTGTCACTAGCCAGGAGGAAGTGGGTTTGATCGCTCAAAATCTCAGAGCATATGCTCCTCCACTGCTTCTTGATCAGTTTGGAAATTACGTGGTCCAGTGCGTCCCCTCTCTCTGTATATCTATCTTTATGATGCCAATTACGGTTTTCCAGATGTTGTCTTCGTTTTGGCTGCCCTGCTAATGATTTTATCTTCGATGCCATTGTAGATCGGATGTGGGAGGTCGCACAAGGGCGCTTCGGTGCTCGAAGCATGAGAGCTTGTCTCGAAAGCCCTCACATCACCCTCAGCCAGCAGCGTCGCATTGCGACTTCGGTCATCCTGAACTCCATTCCGTTGGCAACTAATCCCAATGGTGCTCTCCTGCTGACCTGGCTCCTGGATACTTCAGGCTTCCCTTCGCGTTACAACTTGCTTGCGCCGCGCTTCACTCCTCACCTTTCTCACCTTTGCACGCATAAACTGGCTTCCTTGACTGTTCTGCGCATCGTCAACCAGAAGATCGAACCAGATGCTTCTCATCAAATTGTTGAAGCACTGTTTTCGTCGTCTGCTGACCACGTCCTGACGGATGTCCTCGGAGATCAAGTCAATGGTGTCTCAGTCGTCCACAAAATTCTGACGAGTCCTTTCATCGACCCCATCGCTAAACCTGACTATGTCGAGGCAACCAAACGAGTACTTATTGAACTAAAAGTCATTGCCACTCAGGCTTATCGTCGACTGATTGAAGAAGTCGGGTTGCCTGTGCCCAATTTCCAGCCTACATACACAAACGTTCCTCAGAACGGCAAGTCCAAAACGCCTCAGGGTGCATTTGGAGTCCCAGGGGTGCCCGCCAGTTATCCGACCAGCGATCAAGGTCTAGCTTCGATGATGGCAGCTCTTCAGATGGGAGGACAAAATCCTCAAGCCGGTCCTACTCAACCGAATCTTGGAATTGACTCTGTCTACAACAACGCTACGTCTCCTAGACGGAATGCAGGTCCGGCAACAACGTTCTCACCCTCTTCTGATCCTTTCAATCCCTTCGCCATGCAATCGCCTGATCTTAGCGTACGCTCCTCTGGTGTACGTCGTGCACCAGGACCAGGTCTTCCGCCATCAAATGGGTCAATCACTCCGACCAACTCGTACGGCGGTCAGTCGCCTGGTCTCATTGGAATGCCTCAGCCGTCTTATGGGAACATGGCACCTCAACCAATGCCCCCTCAAGTATACCAACAATACATGTACCCTGCATATCAGACGAATCCTCCGAACATGGGGACGTTCCATGCGTAAATGCCCGCCTCCCTCTACGACCCTTCATGACTTCCGCTCCTTCTCTCGGCTTCCTATTCTATGTATCACGTTCCTTGCCATATTTCGATTCGCATCTGCGCGCGCTTGGTTTATTATCTGGATCATTACTCCCTCGAGATACCCGTATTACCCTCCGCAATGCGGTGTACATGCCACACATTCCTTTGAAACAAAATTGGGCACCTTGTACCGACACGGTAGTTGGGTGTTGTTGCAATGGCCTGTTATTTTCCCAATATCGCTACTTATATTTTACTCTTTCTCCTCTTTACTGTACAACAAAGGACGGCTGCCAAGACGGTCATGAAATATTTAGACAGCTCGATACATGGTTGTGTTAAATAATTTATTCTAATACCTATGACGTAAGCTGTTTCTCGACTTGAGTGGTTTGCAAAGTTCGACAATGGGTGGTGTAGCGTCTAAGGCTGGACGCAGACTACCAAAACGCGCCGAGGCTCCTTCATGGGCCGGTGCACGCACTCCTAATCCCTCTGATCCTCCTCCTGAAAGATCTCTGAATGACAGACGTGCGAGTGAAAAGAAAACTCAAGGTTAGACTGTCGTGTTCTGTTTTTTCTATTAACTCGTATCGCTTTAGAGATTGAAAGGGACGCGTATGACCCAGACTTTCTAGCCAATCTCAATCGGCTGGGCCCTGTACGCGTGGACCACCGTACTCAGACGACACGACCGGTATGTTGAACATCTTCACTTGGTACCCTGCATGTAATTTAATGTTGCATAGTCAACAACGGCGGCGGCCAAAGAAACATCACAGCTCTTCAAATCCCGCGTTGAATCAGAACATGAGGCGTCTTCTACGACCCCTGTACATAACCGTCTCCATGCAGCGACATTGAGCTACCTTTTGGATCAGCGCAAGTCCGTGCGTTCGACACAGGAAATGGAACGGCTTGCGAAACAATATGGGATTGATGCTTCGAAGCTTGAAAACCTCGCGCGATATGTAAGTAGCCCAAGTGTCGAGCGTGGCTCGGAGAAACGGGCAGTTGAGAAGGATGGAGA
Organism: Termitomyces sp. K1Aa; assembly: GCA_018221735.1. Classification (NCBI taxonomy): domain Eukaryota; kingdom Fungi; phylum Basidiomycota; class Agaricomycetes; order Agaricales; family Lyophyllaceae; genus Termitomyces; species Termitomyces sp. K1Aa. The sequence continues at coordinate 105,988 of JABAJX010019813.1, forward strand.
GCAAAGTGTAACGATACAGGTAAGGTCATAAAAAATATACTATGTTCTATTCACTTTTCAATTTTCTCGTAGGCTGTGTGGATTGATCCACATATTAAAAAATGAGTATGGCACATATTTATAGTCCGAATGACACTATACCTTACTTGACCTTCCAAGTTAACACTTAATATCACCTCTTTTCTTGCCAGGTCCTGCTTTTGACGGTGCTTACGTTACTTAAAGCTAACAGAGGGGACAACTCCAGGTTCGATTCTTTTTGGGATGAACTAGTTTCTGCGGAAATCGGAGGGACGGTTCCTCCTAAGTATTGACCTTTTTATTATATCTAGCATCTGTTTTGATTCATCTATGTCGAGAAATTGCGTCTATGAAGTATCTTCGTGGCTCACGTATTTAAGTGGTACCTGGCATACCCTAACGATAAATTCCAGATAGAAGGAGAACTTCGATAAAATATTCACCTGCAGTATGCCATCCAACTCCACAGTGAACGTAGACCGCAGGGCCAATCGTTCAACACAAATGATTTCTCGGCATTTGGGAAAAAGTACTCCAGCATGCCCATGGACTCTTCCATCTTCTGGCGTCAGGACTGAATGGATACATAGATTCTTCATGATACAGGGATTTTCGATCTCAAGACACCATCGTTCAGGTCTCCTTAATGAAGAAGATAATAAGAAGACGATCGATCAGTAAGGAGGGTGTCAACGATACGAAGAAGTTTTCGGAATCTCTCGACAGTTTCCAAGTACTCAAATCAATCGTTGAGTGCTTCTGAACACCATTTTATGCAGCGGACCAATCTGGTTTGCCTTGAGAAGCTTATTGTGTGGGCACCGGTCAGATCGTATCTGAACACCATTTTATGCAGCGGACCAATCTGGTTTGCCTTGAGAAGCTTATTGTGTGGGCACCGGTCAGATCGTACAGGCCGGGTAGTCCAGGGTAGTTCCATTATAGGCTCAATTTCTACACCCCGTTGTTGTGAGGGGAAGCTTCGACATCGTGTTGAAGAGAGACGGGAGGGGAAACCCTACTCGTGTAAAGTTAAAAGTGAGTCTCAGTGCTTCTGAACACTGTTTCTTGCACCGGACCAATATGTTTTGCCTGGATCTCCTCTCCAGTCGACTTCAAAGCCTGCAGGATATCGTGATTACGAAGACTATCCAGAATCCTGAGTACGCCCCTACGAAGCTGGATGACCGTGTTATCGCATGCTCCCCAACGCCCCCCGCCGTACTTGCCCCCCTTGTCCTGGTTGTCCTGGCTTTCCACTGAAGACCAGACATTCATCCACAATGCTCCGTCACTATATTACACCTGCGATGCCCATTAACTGGATCAGAAATCTAGCAGAGGATAGGAACTAGTAGGGGGGGAAGGGAAAAAGGTAACCAGTGGCTTTGCCACCACTGGCGCAGAGATTGCCGTGAACGCTGATAGGCTGTGGTAAAAGGCAGGCATTGCTTCAGGAAGTACTAGCCCGTTGTTTGCCTTCTCCCGAGTCCCAGCGTTTGGAAACTGGCTCTTCTCGCTCATGAGTGATGGAATGCAATGAGAAGCCCTCCTAGTTTTGGAAACAAGATGAGTACTCCTGTGCTTGCCTTTAAGAGGTTTAAGTAGTCACAGTCTAGAGGAGGCAGAAACAACCTCTGGTCCAAGAGGGTCCAAGTGGTGCATGCCATGCATTATAGTTCATACATGTCAAAGAGCTCAGACTGTTTGGTATAGAGAATATCCAGACTCACCTATTTACTTTTCTGATCATGTGTCTACCAAACACGCACCATTAAAATCGATAATGTGCAACGTTGCAGCTTCGAGGGGCTGTGGCTATTTCGGATTGAGTTCGGATCCAGGCATCCATCCTCTTGGCTTATTCCCGGTATCCACCTGGTTTAAACCCTAGCAATTCCATCCTTGTTAGCTCTATCAATGATGCCAGTTTCAAGGGTCCCTACCATATTATGACTGACACCTGTCTGCTTCAAGTTTTCTTTTGCTCGCTCTCCAAAATGTTCATCAAAAGTACAGCAAAGTCCTTTCTCGTTCACTGTTAACATTTCTACTGTTTCACTGTGTTTGTACTTGTACCATCCATTTTTGTTGTCTTATCTGCCCTCTGTACCATGCCACCAATACCAGAACAGCTCTGAATCACTCCACTACTTTAGATTCATCCTTCATGTCTTCCTCCAATTGTGGACACGTTAGATCCTCATTGAACCAATCCGAGTCTCTCAGATTCTCTTGATAGGTTTGTGTCGATGAGGTGTACCATGTCAATGTGAGAGCCTAGCAAAGCAATGGACATACCTTGGGAGATTTAGAAAGATTGATACCGTCTTTCTAGGTTATGCCAACTGATCAAATATGTACTCATATGCAATACCGTGCTAGCTCTTCTCCATGCTGACAATAGAGATGCTGAATGGCTCGCTGCTGTTCCTTCAGAGTATCCTTATTCAATTTGTGTCAAAGGCTCTTCTCATAATACACAGTCATCGTGAAAGCTGTCTCCTCCATTAGAGCTCTCATCTCCAATTTGGATACATTGAGTTCAAAGGATGTGTTATATTGTTCTTTGAGTTTCCCTTGACTAATTTGCTCTAATGAGGTCCAACATTGAAGAAGGTTTGAAAAGGTGAGTCCAAAATCTAGATCATTGAAAGGATGTTCCTTGGAGGAGCTGATACATCTTCAGGGTTCTGCCAACTGACCAAATATGTGGATCAGATTTTGGCCACCATGCTAGTGGTGCTCTAGGAGCTAGGATGACAGCACACAAAGGTATAAAGGCAGGTATTGAATGTGTTCATCTTTAGCCCTTCTCAGTGTGCTCTTTCACATCTGCAATGCACTTTTCTACAGCTAT
>JABAJX010019814.1:0-27072 GCA_018221735.1 Termitomyces sp. K1Aa
CCAGACCCTCCGACGCGTCTAGGTTGAGTTTATCAAGCGTACGGTTGAATGCGTCCTCGTCCTTGATCGAAATGCTCGTCAGGGGAGTAAAGAGAGTTAGCTCGTAAACTGGGAAGCCTGGCTCGATGAGTGTTTGCCATAATTTGTTTTTCACGCTCAGGATAGATACGCTTGGTAAAACAGTTATCTCAAAAATTGAATCATGAGCTGGCTTGTTGTCATAAACAAGGCAGTTCAGGTTCATCATGGTGAAGCGGGTGCAAGGAAGCTATGACGCGTCACGCCTACTTTTTGTCTGTTAAATAAAAAAATAAAAAAATAAAAGCACAAGAACTTCATCAAACTTTCTTGGGGACTCATGAGTACTGAGTATTGAGTACTGATTATCCATTATCTGGTATTCCGTCACTCCTCATATACATACTTGCCTATAGCAAGTTACGACGCTGCCGCGGCCATGGAGGTTGGAGCTTGCGCGAAGGCGCATGATTAGATTATGACCGTGAGAACCTGGACCGTTTCCTCAATCGAGTCAACGACTCGGATTCCAAGAGCCTCTGCCCGGGACTTTACTGACCATCTCAACCCATTCCCCACTAGAGACTATCCGTATCCTATGGCTGCTACTGTGCCTCAAGAAGGTATGCCATATCTGTGATTTATATAGGTCGTCGTCTCAAACTCATCATGTCGTCATATTTCCAGAACTCCCTATTCTCGAGACAGTAATTAAGTGCGCACTTCTCTGATTGAATCCATCGCGCTTCTTCGTTGACACCCAATCATAGTATACGAAATAGACTGACTGCTCTCAAGAAGAATCGCGCCGAATATGTCAAAGCTTCCGATGTCAATTCACTCTACCAGGCCGTTGTTAAACAAGGTACAATCGGGTGACGTATGCTAGCCGTTAGTATAGCTAATAACCCTTCCATAGTAACTAAACTCAATGATGTACGTGACGACACGACCACTTACAATAATCGCCTGGACACTACCCTCGCCGACGTCTTCAGTCTGCTGTCTTTGTTCTATCTTACAATAGGCAAGACCAAAGATACTCTTGGAACCTACTGTCAAATAGCCTCGATGAAAGTGAGTGATCTCGGACTTTCCGCCCGTCTACTCGGCCGTGGGCGCGCAAAGGTAATTAATTACTTATGACCGAGCTCGATTACACAGCAAATTCTCCATCACATGAACGAATCTTCCGTTTATAATGATGGTGACCTCGCACCATTTCATAGACGGTTGAGCGAACTCCGAAACATCATTCAACATGATAAAGAACACGGGAAACATCCAAAATCACTGATCAAGCTCCTCGAAAGACAATTAAACGAATGCGGTGTGTACACTTCTTGTTGCAGTCACTTCTGATCTCTAAACTATATGTCACCACAGAGGCAATTGTACGGACACTTCAGGAGTCTTTATCGGTGCTCCCAGTCGAGCTTGTTCCAGTCCATCAGAAACTCGTCACGATCCGCCGACAATTGGTGGCCCTTGCAGCCAAGGAAGGCTCTCACAAAGCCGAACTCAAACCATTACAAGAGGAGCTTCGGAAGATAGAATCGTTGAGTACCTATTTCTAAGTTTGTCTCCATTGTTTCCCCCCAACGTAGCCTCTTAGTTTTCACGATCACTAACATCACTGTTCCTTAACTCTAGGGCGCGCGTAGATGGCAACTTTTTAGGACCTGGCGGAATAGTACCGACTTCACAAGCGCTATGTTCTTCCTTGCTCGAAGAATGCTTTGAGATCTCTCAAGAAATCAAGGCAAACGAGGAGTCGAAACATGTTGCTTCATCATTGAAGCCAATATATGATCGGCTCTCTGAACTTCGCACCGAGTTAGAAAGCTTGGTGTTGACGCACAGGTGGACCCTTAGAGAAACCGACTTGTTCAATTATTCTCTGAGCTTGCAGGAAATTGACAAAATGCGTGTTGATGGCAAGTTCGTCGACTCTGAGGGCAACCGGCCACCAGGCCAATATGTTGGTTCCTTAGTTCGTGACTAAGGAGAGATTTCTGACGCACTCGCTAACAGGTGTTGTTGTACATGCTCAGACGATGTTATGGCTTGATTTACCGCCTGCTGTCTTCTAGTGAGCCGGTATCGGAGGAATTGATGCCAATAGTACGTAGCATCCGATCCGATTGGAATTCGTTATGCTCAGAGTTTGCTCAGGCAAACAAGTTGTCGACTGTGAAGAAATGCCTCAATGAAGTCTTGAAGTATGGAGGTCCATTTTCCGCTCGGGATCTTTATCCGGTGCGTGTCCTACCTTTCTTTAGCTCATCCGTGTTTCGAGAGGTTTGTCGATGGTATACTAAATCTATAATTGGTTTTTTCTTGCCTTGAATCCATGATTTGGACCTTAGTATCAACTTGCCCTTTTCCAAATTGACTCTATGCGGCAAGACGGAAAGTTCATAGGGGTGAATGGGACTATCCCTGAGGGACAGGGCATTCTAATGGCCCACCTGAATGAATGCCATGAGCTTGTTGAGATGGTGTGTTTCATGTTGTATACGTGTCGGCGTCTGAGTTGACACAGGAGCAGCTCAAGGAATCAATGGAAGAGGCCGACGACGACGACGAGGACATCGAGGACGATGATTATGATGAGGATGAGGAAGGCGATGAAGACTTTGTTCAAGAAGAGCGTTAGGCCCATTGGATGAACCCCTTGCATGTCTTGAATATACTCTTTCCTATCTGTCGTCCAGCCTAGCAATTATGTTATGGAGACGAATAATGTACAAATTTGGAGAGTCTAAGTGCGACTCAATGCTGCTATGATGGATCTTGAAGCTGTTGCTTCAATGTACCAGTGTGCTCGAAGTGGCAAGTCAACAGGGACACGATGTCTGCCTTCGTTGCCATTCCCGTCAGGTCGCCACAGTGCGTGAACAATACCTGGCGTAGATTCTACATGCATAAGTATGCAGCGGTCATGAGTGGGTGGAGCAATCGGACTTACTAGTTTCTGGAACATATTTACGACGAGCTCCTGAGGAACATCTTTGCGAAGCTGAAGTATGGCCTCCTCAAGGCTTGCAGATAAATCAATCCTGTCAGCCTCGGGCAAACCAGACTCTTGGGGAGAGAAAGAGCACTTTCTTGCATTAACGGAAAGATCACCCGACGAAAAGGTGTCTGTATTCCAATTAGGAACATCCTCTCAAGAGATTGATTTCCAACTCACCCAGAACTGCCTCAATCTTTTCGCGAGTGGCAAATCCAACTAAATGAGTGCCGCGAACCACAGGAAAACCGTTGAAGTCGTATTGCTCCAAAAGAGAAGCTGGTATTGGAACATATCAAGAATAGCGTCAAAGGAACGAGTTTGCAAACCTACCAAGAGCCTCTGGAGACAACTCTTCGTCGTTGATTATTACTAATTCGTCAAAAGACTTCATGACATCAGCTCCTGTTTCGCCCTTGTCGTGATAAGTGAACGGGGACAACCAGGGATATTGACGTAAAGCAATCCAGACAGGGTAGATCCCATCCTTACTTATCGCATCACCCACCCATTTTGATGTCATGACGCAGATCATAATGGGGAGGACGTGCGACAGAGCACCAGTCAACTGGAGATAGTAAATGAATATATGTTGCAAAAGTAACATCGATAATAACTCAGTACCTCGAAAACTATTACCACCAGTGATACTGAAACATGTCAGTCTAACTTACTTAGACATAAGATCTAATAGGAACCTACTTGTCATTCGGGTGACGCCACCCAACATAGCAGAAGCGCCGAGGACTGCGTAGAATCCCGGGGATATACATCTTTCAGAGGGATCAGGAGGGCAAGAGAGGAAAATCCAAGCAGTTGGGTATGCGCGATATAGTCCCTGACTGAGGATTCACCACTGAGATTTGCTGGTCGTGATTGAGACAGGGAACATACGTGAGCAATCCAACTGCACGACCCAGACATGCGCCAATCGCGATTGTGGGCAAGAATATACCAGCAGGTATCTCGATTGGTAAGTATGTTAATTAGGGTAAGTATGAGTAAAAGTGGGATCGAATCTTACCATCATACCGAAGGTCCAAGCTGTAAGGACAACCTTTATCATAGAAGTCAGAATCAGCAAGAACACATTCTCCCACATTGCTGTTGGACTACAAAAAATTCAACATCGAGAACTAAAATCACAAAACCTCGACTGACTTGCAAAGGCCATGGTAGTCTGGTTTGGTGGGGTCGCATTCCTGGAATAGGTTGGCGACCAATTCAGATGCAGGTACTCTGCAAGAAACGTAAGCTTTGGGGCCAAGAAAAGAGTCGTTGACATTCACCTTGCAAATACAACCTGAATGATGTAATCATGTGAGGATGGTAACCAACGCCAATGGACTAGTTCGCACAAGGAAACTTATCGAAGCAGTCACTGCACTTGCACAAACAACTTCCAAGACTGGCCAGTCGTTCAGATAGCTGTTGCGCCGATACAGTGCGATTTCAACATTCAATCTGATTAACAAGGCCCCGAGAATACCCTGTCCTACGTACGTTAGTATGAGGGCCCCGAAACAAAATTCATGGCGTACACCAATGATACCAAGACCAAGCCATGGAATCTAATTTCATGTGATGAGAAAGTGGCCATTAATCAGGAAAATGCATACAAGCTCGAAGGCACGCCAAACATCAATAGTGTTGTTCACCTAAGAATTATGTCAGTCAGACGGGTTGCAAAAGACTTGACCATACCTGGAAAAGAACAAGCTTTGCTGTTCCGAATGGATTGACCCATTGTAAGGAGACAGCAGCGATAGCAGAAGCTACGAATGCTCTCCACATCACGTCCGTTTCACTGGCAAACGTGTCCAATTCTATAGAAGCCGTCAGAATTATTCCCGATGAAGCGTCATATTGTACCTTCCAAACCAAACAGGACACCTCCCAGAGGGCTACCGAACGCGACAGAAACACCCGCAGCGGCAGCGGCAGCTAAAAGTTTCCGCTTTTGTGCTGTGTGTTTAGAGTTGATTCAGAGTTAATGGCAATGTCACAATGAAAAAAAAAACCTTCGTTCTGGCTAGAGTGATTGAATAAACGAGAAAGCCCAAATGCCATGCAACATGCAACGTGAACAAGTGGTCCCTTGTTGACATGTTAGAGGAAGGTCAACCATGACTGGCTGAACCACTCACTTCTTTTCCCAAAGATAGTCCGGAAGCGACAGCGAGCGCAAGTCCAATAGCCTTGATAAGGAGAGTCCACGGTGAAAGAAATGCATCAAACACATAACCTCCGAGAATCTGAACAGGTTTTCAGTCGTCTGCAAAGCTTACACTCCAGCGACACAACATACCGCTTTTATTTCTGGGACTTAATACGAAAAGATAATCAGCAGAAAATCATAGGGAGAAGGACCCTGAGCTAACTTCCAGTATGGAATGCGCTATTAAGCAAGTAAGTCAGGCTTCGGTACATCGTGCAAGCTGAGAAGCTCACTAAGGGGCGTAGGTTACGACCAGAAGAGATGCACTCCAAGCAAATGCAATCTAGAGCTTCGAGTATGAGCCACCATACATCAGGTTGGCCCAATACTTACGGCGAGAACAACATAGATAAAACACTGAAGCAACGACTGGCCGAAAATAGACCGTATATGGAAGAAATCACTCCATGTAAGCCAGTCGACGCATTTTTCACCCGCTGAGTGAGTATAAGCTTTCGGGTGATAGTCCACGAACAAGAACCAACACACGGTCCAGGCCACTACAACACGCGACTTGGTTATAGAAGAAACCGTAGGAGCAACGCCCCTCTCGTAAATCTCCAAGCCTATTATGAGGAATAGTTGTAGAGATACGATAACGCAAGACACGTCGCAACGCACCACTTTACCAGTACATCCAACCACGCGCCAGTGACTCCAATTCCCATACCAGCTAGTATGACGACAAGCCACAGACGCGACGATTCTACCAGAGGTAAAAGAAGCCCGCGGACACCAGCTTGTGCTTTCAATGCATGGATTCGTCCACGCTCGACTGCCTCTTCGTGAAGCCAGTCAATTGAGCTACCATCTTTATAGTGTCGAGGGAGTTTTGCGGAATCTGGTAAACGACCATCTTCCGTCAGCTCATAGAGCTCTTCATCTGCAAATGCGTGCCCATTTCGAGGTGGATCCCTCTCTGGGGACATAATAGTTGAGGCAGACAGTGGTACTTGATCAAAGTGGTGATGTACATGTGTATGTAATATGTGTAGAGTCGTCCATTTATATTATCTTTTGCCATGTCTCTTCCCAACACCACTAATGCAATTCCTGGACCATCTCGGCCTCCTGCGTCGGCCCATGGCGGTGATAATATGCAATCCATGTCAAATATTCTCCTTACACCATTGAATGAACTACAGACTCTTGCACACACCTTATTTTTGTCTCTGTCACCAACCCAAACCAAACCACCACCTCCCCCCACTCTTGGCGCATTTTTGGAATGTGACAAGGCACTATCATCTGCAGTCCATCTGGCACATAAACATCAGATAAAACAACGCAGGATAGACGCGTTGGAACAGGAAATCCTGGAACTCGAAGCACGATGGCGCGAGATTGCGTCGGCATTGGAGGGAGGCAAAAGGGAACTTGAGGAGGTGATTGAAGAGGGGGAGGAGAGGATTAGAGCCATAGAACTTGCCAAGAAAGGTGTGTAAATAAAGGTCACCTACCTTCAGCGAATCCTTGACAATTTCCAGCGGCCATACCCTATCCTGAATTATTGGCGTATGCTCAGAGTATCAGCGCGTTCACGTCCGCACCACCAAATATGCCAGATCTTACCACTCCAGGACAGCCTCGATTATTCTTTCCACCATTTCCGAACGAAGAGAAAATGCGTCGCGGTCGTCTCAATGCGGAGGCCCCTTTGGGGCTTCTTGGAGAAACGCATTCTGTGGGCAGGCGTAAGATATGTAGCTTTCCTTATTTCTTTTTAATAAAACCCTACTTTTTAGCACCGACTGTTTCTCCCAAGGCCAACGATATGGATCAACACCACAGCGGAAATATATATCGGCAAGATATACGTGCTCCACCACCTCAATTCTTTGATTTGGACTTGGATTTGAATCCGGATTTGTGATCAACACTGTATGTCCTTTCAAAACCTTTCATAATTTGGCCATTCTTGAAAGATGGCTTAGCGGACTAAGTACCGTCCTCTTTCGATATATAAACTAGTTTTTGGAACTCCACGTCACGGTCATAACATGGTATCAACTTTCTAGCTGAGAAAGCGATCTCAATTCAAGGCGTATCCGGCTCCCTCTTTGATTCGTCCTCCTACGAAGCCCTCAGCGTACGTGTCCAACTGTTTCCGGAAGCCATAATTGGGGCGCACGATGTTACGTTTAGCTTGTGTATATTCAAGAGCCTCAAAAGGACACATTCCAAACGAGGCGATGAGGTAGGCGATAACCACGGTCGCACTGCGACTATTGCCCAGAAAACAGTGAACCTGTGTAGTATGAGAATCAAAGCATTATGAGGAAAAATGAGAGTGACATTCACAAGCACTTTATTTTCCTTGATGGATTGGGTTTTTATGGGAAGGTGGGTCAGAATGTCTGACTCTGGACTATCCGCCAGTAAAATATGAATTCTGTGCTTTTGCGGTATGCTATTTGGAATGGTTGGGCTGTATTCCAGGATAGAGACAACATGGGTTATCCCAAGTCGAGCGAGTTCATTTTCGTTCTGAACCGTCGCAGCACCAGAAAGATACAGCCGGTACGATAAGGCTAGCGGTCGGACTGCGTCGTTTTGTGTTCTGCGAGTCTGTCAATGAGTTTAAGGCGGTTCGCCATGATCTAGGAGATGGAAATGAAAGCATAGTTGCCATGAGGGAGAAGGCCAAATATCTTGGACTCCTTTCCGACATACATACCCGACATACCGGAAGTAACTTGGTAACCAACCACTGGCACTATCTTTTCAGGGCCCGGCACCCCATTGACAAGAGATATCGCATGAACTCTAAAGGCCAATATTTCGCCGAGTTGGGTATCCAGGCTTTCGTGTGGTGGATCGTTGGGTAGGTGTGTTCTTGACGTCCATATTATGATACATATTGACCCAGACGTCAACCGTCTGAATCCCCTGTCAGATATGGTTGGTACGCGGCGACCTTCAATGTTAGCAGTGCGTGAAGATTGGACATTTCAGTCCTGGAAACAGCTCTGACCAGCATATGTATTCGCCCCGAAGTTGGTTGGTTTATACTCCGATGCCACAAGTGGTTATGGGGAGGTGAGATGTTACGTCTGCATGACCTTTACATGTAGTACTCAACGTTGACTCACCTTCCTCGACGAAGGTGCATATCTAGCCATTATCAATGTTTCGATACTTTCGGTCGCTGTGACATACTTTCTGCTCTGTCGAGGTCGGAATACACACAACATACCTCAGTTGCCTCCCCCAGATCCGTCCACGTTGACAGAACCATATGAATGCATCAATTGGCAGGGTGGTCTGGCAGTGTGTTTCAAAGGAGAGTGCAAAGGCGCGTGGAAGCCACCTAGGACTCACCACTGCTCTGTTTGCGGGGTCTGTCGCATTGGTTTTGACCACCATTGCCCTTGGGTGAGTTCGTTTTGTTGTAGCCCTGGTTGTCTGTGGAATTGACACTAAACTAGCTTGGCAATTGTGTAACCTTGGCGAGGATGAAGCTTTTTATGTGCCTCTTATATCTTACTCCTGCTACTGTTGCCTTCGCCATAATCCCCTTGGTCAAACCTCTGTGGTGTCATATTTCTTTGGCGCTGGAAGTCTCTAGAAACGACCTCTGGATGGTTCAAAACTGGTGGGATTGGTATGGTTCTTGGATTTTCTTCGGAGGACCTTTTGGCCGGTGGTTTTGGGGAATAGTCTTCGGGTACAGAATTTTGAAGTCCCGGACTGGTCAAAACCATAATCTACCTGGGGAGTTCGTCGAAAAGCCTCATCTGCGATTGCTTGTCCTGGTTTTTTGTGCTGTCCTAATTGCAGTATTTTCTCTGGTATGTTATCTTTAGGCGACACTAAAATGGCTGCATTTTATGACCTTGGTTTCATCAGGGTATGGCAGTCATGACGACAAGAGCTGTTCTAATGGGAACCACAACTGTTGAAAGACTGGGCCAACGCGTTGTTCCTAAGGGTCAAGGTCCTTTGAAGCCACCCATCACACTCATTTGCATCCCAGGTTCAGGATCAAGACGACGTGTCCACGAGATCCCTGAGGGTGAAAAAATTTACGATTTAGGAATCAAACATAACTGGTCCTTGCTCTTAGAAGCGCCCCTATATCCCATGGGATCACAGTAAGTTTGTTTTACAGGACATATCACTTTCCAACTCATATCATACAAAGCATTTACTTATGGCCAAAATTAAACCCTGTCGTCCTCCAGCGACTTCGCAATGGGGAAACCGAAGTCAATCCTGGGGTCCATATGATGCATCACGAGACAAGTATCAAGGCGCGGTTCCTGTAACAACCTCTTCAGCGACTTTATGGTCGTGGATCGATGATTCATACCTTTATTGCCACATCCTGTTGCTGGCCAATTGCCAGCACTTTCCCCACTGAGGCATGCTCCACTAAAGAGGTCACCACCATCGCTACCTGACCATTGGCTACATGATACTTCAGTGAAGGTCCCTGTCAAGGCTCCATGACCCGATGGGAAAAATGCTCCCGCGCCGCCAGTATCCTGGCAAATATCGAAGCTACGCAACGACTAGTATCATTTTTACAACATTGACGATTCAAGCGTCTCCTTACTGGAATGTCGTTCCATGCTGATTGTTGGGGTTGCTTTGGGTCTGCCCACACCACTCCTACATGGGGTCAACATGTTACTGCTGTCAATGGAGTGTCCAAAACTTACTTGATTTCCACTGACTGGGCTGAATCTTCATCAGTGGGTGTTTCTTGTCAACATCGATGACGACGTACCATAGATCTGTAACTTTGACCACAATAGAATTGAAGGGTCCAGTGAAGGAGGGAGAGAACGGATCTGCTGTTCCTGTGACAGCAAAGCAACGACCGCATGCATCACCGGCACCCAACCCTGGTGGCGCACCGAATGCAAGCTGGTTCATGGCTGCCGTGAATCCTGAAGCTGACTTTCCGCAAGCTAGGTAATGTTGGTTAGCCTGGCTTGTAAGACTTAAAAACGTTTGGTGACTTTACCCGGCGCGCCGCATCCACTGTAGAAGGTGAATGAAGCTTGGCCTGAAGGGTTCTGTACATAGCCGCCAGTTGCTCGGCTTTCAAGAGCAATTGCACTTGCGCTTGTAGCACCCAATGCAACGAGGATCAGTGAGAGCATGTTTGCGTATCTGTTGCGATGACTTCTCAATCTTTCACATTTTGTACCCTTCTGTTCTCGCTATAATCTCGGCATTCTATTTCTACGACAGCAGGGGACGACAATATACCATATGATCAGATTTCCTGGAAATGATTTCGGCAACCGGAGATCGAAGTCTTGATAACGGCGGCATTATCTTTTTAAGTATTCGAATACTCATCGCTTCTGTCACTTCCTAGAATCAATTGCTGCAAGGAAATAGGTTGGGGCCGAGCGCCAGCAATTACCAGTACATGACTCACTCGTATTTTCCTACATATTCTGAAGCTTCAAAAGTTTGTGCTGTAGTACAACACAAAGTTGAAAGTACTTACAGCCTCAGTCGACATCTCTCAAGAACCTTGGACTCTCGGCAGAATCGTAAGTAATGATTTGGCATTTCCCTCGTTCTTTCCGCCAATCTCCCGACTTCAAAGACCTTCAAAGTGTATTTTCTCTCACATGCCGGTCGTTTCTCGCACTCGCCTCTTTCCAACTTCTCCCCGGAAGCTGACCAATACACCACTGTCAATCCTTGATGCCACGGTCGTACGGTTCTCTCCATCTGCGGGTGTATGGATCTTCAGAGATGCCCCCCCTGTCGAAGAGTTATCTGCCAGCCTCAAGATAACTCTTGATGCATACCCTCAATGGTCAGGCCAGCTTCAGTGGGCGCCATATAACCCCCGTGGTGGCCATACCGAACGTTTCCAACGTTTGATGCTTGCACATGGCACTCCAAATGATCCCGGGGTTGAATTTATTATCGCTACATCTTCTCGTTCAATATCGTCTTTTGCTGGTAACTCAGTAGATGGATGCACAGATGCCAGCGGCCTTCCTTTCGCTGAGCTTATAGATTCTACAACTCCTTTGGCACTTCATGATGCCGTGACTTTCGCTGGCTTACCTTCCCTGATTATACAAGTCACCACGCTAGCAGACAGCAGCGTAGCTATTGGGGTTAAATTGGCCCACCCGATAGCAGATGCACAGTCTTTGCTTCAGTTCACTAATGATTGGGCAGCTGTGTCACGAGCTGTTCAAAGGAAGGAGCCTCTGCCCATACTTTCTCCAATTTTCGATCCATCGATGATAGATTGGGTCGCGGCCGGAGACATTGATGCCCCTCTTCCCTCACCATCTATACTCGAAGCAGCACGGAAATTGCCTCTACATCGCTACGATTGCTGGAACTCTAAACTCAACTGTCCTCCATTTTTCGATCTCTTAACGACTATCCCAGCCGAGGTAGAATCAGAGGTGAGCCATTTTGGACAAACCATCAATTGGACGAACTGGGATTATACCGCACCTGTATCATACTACCTGGTCGAATTCAGCCCCGAGGAGTTGCACGCGATGTGGGAAGAGGCAAACTTATTTTCCTCTGTCAGCCATCTCGATGCCCTTCTAGCACATATTTGGAATCTCATTATACGCGCTCGAAAACTTGATGGTGAATATCACTTGGACGTGACATTTGGGTTCAGAAATCGTCTCAAACCACCTTTACCCACATCTTTTCTCGGTTCTCCCGTTATTTTGACCAATGTGACAGCAAGCGCCCAGGACGCTGTTGATCATAAAGTAGGACCAATGGCCGCTTCCATCCGTTCGTCTCTCCAGGCGTTTAATCCGTCCACCTTACCCGCACTTCTCCACGAGTTAGCCTTTGAAGTTAGCCCTCTTCGCACCTGGAGTGCATTCTTCGGCTCACGCAATACAATTGTTACATCCTGGCTCCACGACCAGCTGCCTATGCGTGATATGGATTTTGGAACAGGACTTCCAACTCTTATCGAATCCATTATGCCAAGCACAGATGGATGTGTTCAAGTCATGGAATCAGGTCTCAGAGGCCCCGAAGAGAAAAGATGGTACGAAAGGGGGGTAACTGTCTCTCTTCACTTTAGAGATGACGTGATGCAACACATACTGTGGGATCCAGCATTGAGGAAGTATCGAAATAAACAGTCTTAGTAGTACGGTTTGTTAACACATGTACAAATCTTGTATTTTCTTTTACGAGTCAATCTTCAACATTCAACCTTTGTCAATAATCCCGGCTGCAAGGCGTAACGGAAGGGACAAGAATCTTTGTGGAGTCTAAGAGCATTTCTCGAGACATCGAGAGCATCGATCGTAGAGACAGAGGGATATCCCTTCGACGTTTCTGATTTAAGTGGAATGATAATTTTGTGTGCACATATCAATTCGACTCCTCTGTCGATTTGACACCATACTTTGCTGGATCAGTCCCGTGGTGAGGATGATTAACCAAGTTAATCCTGAAAAAGGTGGATTCAGTAACGTCAAGGAGGATATTTAAGACTGTAGGGACGCACATGGGGAAGGCAGCTGTCGAGCCAACAAGTCAGTTCCGACTTCTATGGCTGAAAAAGAAACATGACATACAGAATTTGAGTTGAGAGAACTGGGAGTTCCTGGCAGCGGCGGCTTGAACCCAATGAGGTTGGGGCGAATCACCATAGAGTGATTTGCCCTCTGATGCACGCTGGGAAAGCTCAGCCCGGTCCATCTCTTCTTCCCGTTGGTTCTCAGACCAGCCCCAAAAGCGAGCTGTGTATTATTTTTGAGCATGACAAAACCATCGGAATGCGAACAAATTTCGCGTACCGCTTGAGCGTTGATACGAGAGTAGGAAACCGCCGATGAAACCCATGAAACCACCGAAACGGAGAGATGTCCTCAATGGGAATTTTACAGGATCTGCCAGTTCTGTAAAGATAATTAGCACCTGCCCGGGAATAGCGAGAGAAAGTACGGACGCCAGGCGTAGAGGGCAGCGGGAAATGCACCAGTGGCTGCAGCCCAGACGGCATAGTCAGAGGCGCGGAAGTATCTGATTACACGGGAAGCATGAGGGTCGGAGTCGATGAGCGGGTACGGCGTTTCGATGACTTTGACCGGCATTGCTGTGGTGAGCTCGTTGCGGACAAGGGCGGGCTGTTACAATGGGATCATGTGACTGCTTACAAATCTGCCCTTAATCCGGCATTTTCATGCAACGACCCTCCTTCAGCTTCAACCTCCACTATGAGCGCCGTTCGAACCTCCCGTCGCTCATCGCGCCAGCCTCAGTCGCCTTACTCAAGACCAGTTGCCAAAAAATCAGTGAGTGCTATGTTACAGAACGTCTACTCCATGTATACTGATGGCGATATGTAGTCCTGGAGTATTACAGGTTTTTTGAAGTCTCTGGTTCCATGGTCTTCTGCAGAAACTCACGCTGAGGCTGAACATGCCATACAAGAGGATGTTCCGGTTGAATCAAGCTCTACAGCTGTCTCTTTGAGGGCCCGCGGACATCAAGTGAGTCAATATATTTCAATTATAGACGCGCTGCTGAAAATCCGTCAGTTGGAACGTGAAATTAATGAACAGGAACCCTTTTCGCGGTCAATACCACCTCCACCACCGCGACTGACCTCTCCTCTGAAATCTTCGGCAAAGTCAACCTTGTTCGATCCAACCACCCCTGAGAGAAATCTCGAAACAGTGTCGGCACATCTTCGAGAATCTCTAGACAGAAAAGACGTCGAGAAACTCTGTGTTATGCTTCAGAGTGGCCTCCCTGGTGAGGGTTTCGCAGTTTTTATCTTGCAGTAAGCATATTCATCTGTTTTAAGAGGAACATCCGCAAGCCTTCCGATTTTCTGCCACCCCTTCGACCCCTGGTCGCGGAAACTCGCCTTTCCAGGCTAAAAATGCCCTTGGTTCTACTTTCGGCATATCTTCCTCTGCTTCAGTACCAGTTCTATCTCCGCGCAAGACACTGAACAGAAATCCGAATGGTGTCTATCGATGGCAAGGCGGAGGAAGCGCGAAAACTCCTCGTTCCAAAAATCGCTATTCATCTCCTGCATTTGGTCCTTCTCGCTCTGCCTCAGATCGTTTTGTACTGAAAGATACCCAAGCTGGAATTGAAACACCAAGAACTGATACTAAACGGAGAAAAGTTGCTGAAGAAATCAACACCGCTTCCACTTCCACTTCCAGTGACAACAGTTCCAGTCTTCTCAATAACACATTGTCAAAGCCTCCAGAGCGTGCTGCGGCTCCAGAGCCTTCTCCTACGAGGATCAAACAAGCCCTACCTTTCCCAGTATCCGCTGGATCACCAGTCACGCCTCGAGCTTCGAATACTTCTTCATCCAATACGATTTCTTCGCCGTCCACTTCTCGTTTACGAGTGCCCCCAATTGCACAGAAGCTGACTTCTCCCGTTGTTCCCTCTCCATTGAGACAAGCCTGGTCTGGGGCTTCACCGCCTTCCCAAAGTGGAGCTCTCACCACGCCTCCACCTTCTAAGCAGACCAAAGCTGCAAATTACATGACCGAATTGATCAAAGAAGTTACACCTCCAAAACGACCGGACCTCAGCAATCCATATCAAACTGCTAGTCCCCTCGGTAAAATTGGTTCTGCGCCGAAAGGAAGGGTCGGTAGAAGGGTTAGGGCCACTGGCATACCTTCAGCGCCTGACAGCAGAGACGAAAAAAGTAAGGAGAAGGACGCAAAGGCTACCGAGGAACCAAAGGTATTCTCTCCTCAAGCCATCATTGAGGCGACCTTGCCCAAGGTATGTTCTGTACAACTTGACAAACAAGAACTCGCTTTAAGCTCTTGATTGGATAGGGAAGCAAGAGATCTCGACCCCCTGTGCATCTCGTGAAAGCATCAAGTTCTGATAGCGAAAGTCCCCTGCCCAAACAGCCGTCAAATCGCAAGAACTACACTTTCTATATTGAAGAAGAAATCGAGGACGAGGACGAGGACACAAGACGCACTGTGAAAAAATCCAAGTCTCAATCGACTGAACACGATGTCTCGACAACTGTCGAGGGATCAAATTCGGACTTCCCTGATATCATCATCGAAGACGTTGATGCTAGTACTACCCCAGAGAAACCTCAGTTGGTCACCTCACACTCTCGTTCCTCAAATTCTACTGTTTCTGGACGGTCGGCCTTTTCTGGAATAAAACCAACATCAATCCCCAAAGAGCCCAGCAAGCTGAGATTCAGCTACCAGCCAGAGACAACCAGTTCGCCAGCTCCCGAGGTGACACCACTCATAGCTTCTCCACTATCCATACCAAGGTCCACATCCCATCCCACATCATTCTTCCCTCCTTCCGCGTCCTCTACCCCTGCCCCGTCGTTGTCTTCGACTTCCACGACATCAGTGCCTACTCCGCCCAAGCCCTTTGTTACCCCGTCGCCTTCACCGTTTTCCTACACGGGTGTGACCCCTCAAGCCTCTGCATCTGTGACCAACTCTCGCAATGACATTTCCTCCACAGCACTAAAGCCCGGTCAGCAGGCTGCTCTCAGAGTCCCTACTTCTTCACTGCCCTCCTTCACTTTTTCGATCAAAATTGGAGTCCCTGTGATTGACAGTGCTCATGTTGAGGCGGTCACGGAAGCCAAGTCGATTCCAATATCCTCACTCCCGATCTTCGACTTCAGCAAGGAGGCAGTTTCCCCTGTAAAGTCATCTGTATCTCCAAAGGTGAACTCGATTACACCTCCAACCTCTGCTCTCGTCGTTCCATTTAATTGGGCAGGTGCTGGGGTCAAACCACCCGGCTCAAATGACACAACGTGGACGTGCTCCCTTTGTATGTTAACCAACCCGATGTCAGCAACTGATCAATGCGAACATTGCGAGACCAAAAGGCCTGCTTCTGCGTCAACTGCCACTGCCGCATCCACTCCCGTCGCACCTAGTGCACCATCGGCGCCTGCTACGCAACAATTTAATTGGGCTGCCGCTGGAATGAAGCCGCCGACTGCTGGAGATAGCTGGACTTGCTCTCTCTGTGGACTCTCCAACCCAGCTTCCGCAACTGAGAAATGCAATACTTGTGATAACCCACGCGCTTGAATACATGGACATATCGGAACCTCTTGGCTTTAGTTTTTCCTCTTGTGCCTACATATTATCTTGATAAGTGGACGATATTAATCTCAAGGACATCACCTTCAACACAGGTGATTGATAACTCGTAAATACATGTATTTTTACATAACGTCCGTGGCTTTCTGGATACCAAGAAATATGTCAGGTCTTGTTTAAAGTTGATTGATGGTAATATAAATGAGGCACAGCGAGAGTGAGAAGTCAAGATTGGGGTGACTGGGTTTGCTTGGAAAAATCTAATCGGCGAGCAATAGAACGAACTTTTGCTTCCGCGCCCGGGGACGTAAGCTTCCGCTTGAGTCTGTTATTGTTAGCTTTGACGCCCGGACCTGTGGAGTTCATTTCAACATTTCCGTCGACCTCTTCAAGTTCTCGGGCCGCTAGTTGGGTGGAACATTTTGGTAATTTGGAGGGATGTGTTGGGTATGGAAGGGCAGTGAAATACGGGTGGAAAAGAGCCTAAAATATGTGAACATTAAGTAGCGCGGGACAAAAGATAGCTACCTCTTTAGCGGATATGCGTTTTCGTGGTTCGTACACAAAGCATTTACTGAGAAGATTTAGGGCATCGGCGCTAGCGGCCGTGAAGAGATCCCGAAGAAGCGGCTTGGGGAACTGGCCTACTGAAATGTAATCGGGAAGTTTGGTGTGTCCCTAAATATTATCAACGGTTTATATCGAGAGAAACAGATAGATCTCGTTACAGGCCACTCTTCCTCTGTTGGAGTTCCGAGAGCACGGAAAATTGTTTTTAGCTGGTCCATATCACTATCGCCCGGAAGATATGGTACTCGAAGCATTAATTCAGCAAAGATGGTCCCAACGGACCAAATATCCACTGCAGAACCATAATAGCGGCTGCCAAAGAGGAGCTCTGGGGGCCGATACCAGCTATCAACGGGTTAAGTAGCTACAGAGACATCTTTAGTGGTACACACCGAGTGATAACTTGACATGTCATTTTATGGCCAGGGTCCGCAAAATCGCGAGCCAAACCAAAATCAGCGATTTTTAGTTGTCCATCAGACGCAATGAGCAAATTGTTGGGTTTAAGATCCTGCGTTTCCAGTGCGTAAGAGAAACAGAAGAATTGTAGCCTTGAACTTTAGTCACTCTATGAAGAATGAAATTCCGATGGCAGAACTCAAGCCCACGGAACGTCATGGCTAACCAGCTCTTGATGTCCGCTGGTAGAAATACGAGAGAGCGATCCTTAATTATCATCTCTAGATCGGAATCGAGAAACTCCAGAACAAGGTTAAGATTCGTCTTTGAAGAAAATACGTCGAGAAGCTGAACATGCTGAACGTCAGCAGAACCAATGCACAGACATAGAGGGAGAGTGAGCACCTCTATTACGTTGTGATGACGCAGTTCTCGCAAATACTTGACTTCTCGGATAGCAGACATATCCAGACCATCCTTGAACTGCCCGACCTTTATTTTCTTGATGGCGACTTTCCGGCCAGTTGTGAACTCCCGTCCTTGAAGGAACACTTCACTATTCTCGCTATCTAATGCATACACAGACACATACCTCGATAGACAACGGCGTAAGTTCCTTCACCTACCTTCTGATCTTTGACCCTGTAGAAGATGAGATGAGTCTTGGACGATGTGTGATGAATATATGAATTACCAGCGTTTTTGACGTTCGACGTTGGCTTTCTCGACGGCATCCATTATACAAGATGTGCCTGAGTGGATGGAGAAGTCGTTCGCGCTCTCGAAAATGTCGGGATTTCGCCAGAATGTTGGAGAGCCAAGCAACGAGCTCCCAAGCTCCTTGGAATGTCGAAACCACTGACCACGCTTACCGGTTACGTAATAAATATCCAATCGACTGCACCACTGCGGCACCAGACTCTGCCGTAACGTTAAAACCATTCGTTGACCGCTCTACTTGCAACGCTCGACAGGATAGAGTACTCCGCATTTATTCGAATGTCCAGTCTAACATCTTGGGCCTCGGGTCCAAAATCCAGATCTATTCACTGAATACTGACTGGCGCTTGGGATAAATAAAATGATAATCTTTATGCTCCGGGTTGTACAATGTCCGCCATCACACCAGCCACCATCTCCACAACCCAAGGTCGAAAATCTCACTATCTCATTATCTTTAATAAGAATTAATGCAAGTCCTTGTCCAGTCCTGTTAGTATCAGTTCTGCCAGTAGTAACAAGATTATCTTCATCAAAAACAACCAGTATTTCGCAGACAGCAACATATTATAAGGAATTCAAAATTTTCATATAATTCTAGTTCAGAGAGACCGCTCTTTCCCTCAAAAAAATTACCAATCACTTGTCTGAGGCCCCAGAAACTATTCTGAGATCTTTCTATTTTTTATCTCGGATGGTGACCTGGCGAGGTGGTCACAATCCGATGTTCCAGGTCACCAGAAATTTGGGTACATACTTTCGACGCGTCCACGACACGTGACCGTTAATCCTGACTTTGTTCAACTTGTTTAAATTTCTAACCACCCAAGTCTGTCGTTTCTCGGCTACGCACAGCCCCTTTCTGTATGAATTCTCTGGATTGTTATATGTATCAATTGTATTTCTCATGGTGAAACCGCTCCCCGCACAACCTTGTACATATTACAATATTCTTGGTGTTGATCCATCAGCTTCTGTGGAAGATGGTGGGTAAATCTGATTCTTTTCATAGAACTGATTCACTGAACATCGCTTTTGCAGTGCGTAAAGCCTACAGACGGAAGGCTCTAGAAACTCATCCCGATAAACTTGACCAAACTGCTACTGATGAAGATAAACGCCGTGCCGAGAAGAAATTTCGCGACGTATGTGAGCAACAATTTTTCCTTTTCTTTTTTCAACCCCCCCTTCAGATACGCGAGGCCTTTGACGTATTGGGAGATGTCCAAAAACGTAGAGTGAGACCTTTCCGGTATCCAGTGCCAGCGCTTTCAAATAGCGATTTACCACTGGCTATCTCAGGAATATGACTCCCGCTTGAGGTTAATGAACAGGAACGATTCTTACTCGGAATATCTCGAGAATTGTTTGAAAGATAGGGAGCAATGGGATCGAAGGCGGCAGGAGGTAACAACACGCAACGAAACATACCAACATCCTGCAACAGCACCAATGGAACAAAAGGTGGTGTCGAGAGAGGTGCAGGAGATAGTGGACGCGATCAATGCATCGATCGACGAAGTAAGGCCTGGATGGTTGGAGCGTTTGCGGAGGGCGCAGCAAGTGAGTATCATCATGCTTGAGTATGCCTCCTTGGTCTGAAAGTTTTCCGTCCTTTAGATCAAGGCCAACTTCCAGTCGCAGGAAACCAACCAAAGACTTTGATGTACAACACTATCATACAATGCATGGGACATGTACGATAATATGCAAGTTCTCCATCGAGGAAACATTGACATTGGGAGTTATTCTGTTGTATAGATTTACTAAACTGCGATATCTTGTAACAATTGATGTCGAACATACCCTTTATTCTACTCCAAGTGTTTCCAATCTACTCTTTGCTATCAACCCTATGTCACCAACTGCCCTTTGCAACTCAGCGACCCATTCCTCGCTTTCAGTATCGACGCCCTGTACATTGCTTACAGGGGGGGTATCTGGCGAAAGGCAATGGGCAAAACCAAGTTTATCTTCCATCACTTCCACAATTGCCTGACGAGATCTTCCGTTCACGAAGATGATGTACCGTAGGCTTGGGTATTTTGCTTCATAGCATACGTTGAGGTGTGAGAGACGAGCTAGAACTTCTGGTGGAGTTGGTTTGACATCAGGTCTTCCTCCCTGCTCCATTGCGCTCAGGTTTGACAAGTTCTTCGTCTCCCCAATTCGCGGATGGCCTGAAATGAATCGAGACTGCAGCGATAGATTCCAGCTGCCAATCAGTCCCAGCGCTTTGTCGACGACTTCAGAATACGACGAAAGGGGAGCCGTCTCTGATAAGAACTGGGTGAGCTGAGGCTCGAGCGTCGATATGAGCACGGGGGAGTGCTCAAAAAGGATCGATAACGTCTTCGCGAGCGGTGAATCTGGGCCAGAAACATTATGAGAGATTTCAGACAAAGTTGGGAGACGAGACATGATGCATGCGGATGGGCGCTTGAGCTGGAGCTTGATCGTGAGAGCGGGCCCGCTGGGGTATTATTTCCACTGGAAAAATTGCAGCATGCTTCGTCAAAGTTCGTGTTTTTCTCTAAACTGAAAGAGCAGCGTGACTGATGTGCTTATAATCTCTCTACCGTCATAATCAGGATCTCCTCGTTGATCCCAAAACGTGAGTGTTGAAAACATCTTTCCATGTTTTCCTGAACAGCTCTTGTACGAAGCCGCGCTGTTCATGATGTCGTGCACAAAGTAGCGGCAGTTGGCTCACGATCCGTTGAGAAGGCCCAAGAGTTTATCGATACCATCGCCGATGGGAACAAATCCATCAAAGCCTATGAAAACTATGGCGAGGTATACGCAGATAAGGTGATTCAACTTTCGGCATCCCTGTTCATTGCTGATCTAGCACGAAGAATGTGGACGCAATCTACATTGGTCTGTGATCTCCTAGGTCTAGTAAGTACTGCAGGATAATTTCTGATTATTATTACTTGGCGTAGGAACCCCACATACATACCATTATGAGAACGCGCTGAATGCCATCAAGGCTGGAAAACATGTTCTTTGCGAGAAGCCTGTAACTTCAAATGCTGCCGAGCTCCGTTCTCTTCTCGCTGCGGCGAAGGAATACAACGTATTTTTCATGGAAGCAATGTGGACGCGTTTCCAACCCCTCACTCTGGAGGTCAAGAAGGTTATCGAAGAAGGTTCTTTAGGCGCTCCCGTTGTCCTCCATGCTGATCTGTCGGGAGACTTTGACATCTATAGTGAGGATAGCGTCTCTCAGCTGTTCTATGGG
Organism: Termitomyces sp. K1Aa; assembly: GCA_018221735.1. Lineage (NCBI taxonomy): Eukaryota > Fungi > Basidiomycota > Agaricomycetes > Agaricales > Lyophyllaceae > Termitomyces > Termitomyces sp. K1Aa. The sequence goes on from JABAJX010019814.1 coordinate 21,243, forward strand.
CTGACATCACATCTTTAGACATCCCAAAAACTCACCGAATTCTGGACCCCGCACTTGGCGGCGGCGCCTTACTTGATCTGTGAGTCCTTACTCTTTGTGAAGACACCTAGATCCACCAACATACGATGCAGCGGTCCATACCCCCTGATCTGGGTAGGTTGTCTCTCCTTGATTCGATGCTGCCTGTCTGAGCCAAATGCAAGGCTATTGTTGCACTTTACGAGAATCCTCTCAATAGACATTCGCGCTTCACAAATATCAGCGCTTCCATGCTCAAGACGCCTCTTACGAACGTCGATCAAAACACATCTTTCACCGTAACCTTTGCTGAGGCCGATCTTGCAGCTCAAGCAATCCTTAGCTGCAGCATCAACCTTAACCCACAAAATCCTGGTGTCAACATCCGCTTTGAACGTGGCACAATTACGATACCAGGGCCGATATATTGCCCGAAGGAATACAAAGTCGCATATTTTGGCAAGGACGGGACAATTGTCAAAGAGGAACGCAAAGTATTTGAGTACGTCGGCGGTGGATGGCATTTCCAAGCTGATGAAGTCGCCCGGTGCATACGTGACGGGAAGAAGGAGAGTGCATTGTGGGGACACAAGAAGAGTTTGCTGGAGATGGAGATCTTTGATGAGGTCTTTAATTTTAATATATCTTGCTATTCTTATTGCTCAGATTTGTCCAACGTAGGTGCGTCGCCAAGGAGGATACACGTTACCTGAGGGCGTGGAGAAGGTAACTGCATGAGGTGGCAGACTCATAAGATGGAAGTTAACGTTGAACTTGTATGACATAAATATTTGTATATGTACGCATTTTGGCTCATGACCCCGGTTAATGTTACATACTGTATGCCAATCAATGGAAGGTTTTCATTGAATACCACACTTCACTCACGCCTCTACGTCCAAGAAACTTCATCCTTTTCGAGTCTTACGATTCGAGGGCGTGATGATGATATCTGGTAATGTTACACCTCCGATTCAACCAGAGATTTGTCGCTTCTTCCAGAGAGGGCAATGTCCATCTGGAGAAGTATGTCTTAACCTTCACCAGCGAGCTCCATGTGTATTTTTCCGTCTGAATAGATGTAGCAAAGGAGCGGATTGTAAATTTGCTCACATAACACCGCCGTCGACGGTCGCCACTGCCAAGAACGATTTACCAACTGGTCTGTGACCTAGATGACATCCCATTCATTATCGTTCATATCTGTTAAACTCATAGACACGGTGCCTTCAGATGACAGAGTCCCGCCGCATTCAACTTGCAGATTTTGGAACAGTGGAACCTGCAGGAATGGCGACAACTGTCGGTTTCCTCACTCTACCTCCTGTGAGGGCGTCAATCGCCCCCCTGACCCAGTACCAATTTCCCAACATAGTTCTCCTGCAACTTCATCTGCACCTGACACGCCACCTCTCTCACCATCTGACGATGGGACTACTACTCCCGATCACTTAAACGATGTTGACTCAAAAAAGGAACAAAATGATACTGCCCAGGTCGAAGTTGTTAGTAACGAGGACCTTCCAACACTTCAGTACGCCGATACGAACAAGGAGTTCAATTTAAACGCAGCTGATGACAATTCTTGCAATGACTCTCCGGCATACATAGCATGGGAAGACCCCCCGCATCTGGAAACTCAGCACGCTGAAGAATGGGAGGACAAGGAATATGATGGAACCAAAGGGGAAGTCGAGGACAATGAGATAGTGAGCGATCCTCAACAACCTCGAGCATGGGGAGACGAGCCACTTCATTGGGAGACGGGTCCTTCACCTGCAGATACATATGATGATTCTGAACAACTCGTACAGATGGGGAGCGAGCCGTTCTCTGAATCTTCATGGGGGCCTGACACAGAAAGTGCCCAGGGTGGAGAAATCGCGGCGGACCTTTCATCCCGAGCGTTCGTGAATAAGTCGACCTCAGAAACTTCAAAGGACCAAACGACAGACATCTTAGATGCCTCTGAGCTCGATCCAGAGTCTCTCAGCCCCAAGTTAACATGGGGACAATTGGATCATATCTCTGACCTCCATGCAGAGACTAACGATACATCTTATTCTACTGAGGCTGAGGGCTCAGGGTATGCGACCTCTGTCAACTCTTCCAATTGTCTCGATGCAAGAGCCGCGTCCGAGGGAGATGGAGATGCTTCAGACCTCTCTCAAGATTCAGCACCTGTCATACCCCCGGTAGTTTTAACTCGACACTGGAGCCAATACGCAGACCCCACTGCGGATATCAGAGTACCGTTCTGCAGATTTCATGCCCAAGATCAATGTTCACAGGGTGATGCTTGCAGATTTCGCCATTCCCTTGCTCCCAATGAGTTTGCGTTGTTGTTTCATGACACTCAACCACAGCTCAGTTCTTTCCCTCCCCCCATCAATGACGCAGCCGTAGTGTCTGCGTTCAATGTCTGTAAGTTCTACCCTCTGGGCAGATGCCGCAATGGAGACTCTTGCCCGTACCTCCACGTCCCGTTTACCCAGTCGTCCCCTGATTCCAACGAGGACCCACCTCCGTCCCTCCCAGAAGTTGAACGCAGACTGCAACCGTGCAGGTACTACCGCATTTCAGGACACTGCGACAGAGGCGATCAATGTTATTATAGCCACGACATAGAATTCGGCGAGGCTTGTTCGAGTAATGAAGACCGGGCGGAAGGTTCAGGGGATCATGAGCAGAGGAGCGAATATCGGCAGCCACTAAATGGCACTCAAGGATCCAGCACGCCATGCAGATGGTTTCGCGAAGGTAACTGTCGATATGGCGACAGGTGTAAATTTCTACACGACTTCCGCGGCGAGGATAACAGCCAAAGACAAGGATTGCTTCCTAGTACTAGTGTATCTAGTTGGGGTCAACGTCGCGTGAACCGGAATCAGGAAGGGTGGGGTGAAGAGTATCAGACTGATGGCTCGACGCAAGCTAAACTTCCTCTAGAAAACGACGATGCCGATGCTGGGGGTTGGGGAAGTGGTGAAGGGAAAGGAAACAGTAGTGGAGGCTGGGGAGATAATGTTGATGGATGGGCTAGCAAAGCAGAAGAAAGTTCGAACTCGAGTGCTCATTCGATGGCGGGAGCCCCCACGGATGTGGATGACGGATGGAATGCTAATGCTCCAGGGTGGGGAGATTACATCGACGAATGGTCACGCAAAGAAACGAACGCCAACGTAAATAGTAGTCGTCGTTCAGACCAGACGTCATCGACATCCAAGGATCAAGGAAGATCTGACGCAACTTCTCGATCACGTTCTCGACGCAACGATTATCCTAGCCGAAATGCAATAGCCGGCGCCAGCAGTACGAGTAGACGAAGGCAAGATACACCTGAAAACGATAGATGGGGTCAGACCCCACATAAAGACGAGTATGATCCTTGGGAAATCAAGAAGGGTCCATGTCCATGGTATCAAAAAGGCCATTGTAAGAAAGGTGCACAATGCGATCTTAGCCACACCCCGCGACAGGCGACCTCACAGAACACGACACCCTCTTGGACCCCAGTGCGTCCTCAGACCCCCGAACCACCTGAATCCAATGACGCTCAGGATTTGACTCCTGATGGATGGCCGGATTCCGAATCGGAAAACGAACATACTCCTTGGGCCTTTTCCCGAAAGCCAGTTTGTGACTATTTTCTTCAAGGTCATTGCAAGAAAGGAAACAACTGTTTGAACCGTCATGAGACGGTCTCCCAACATTTTCAGGGTGGTCAAGCTTCCACCAACGATGAGATACTTGGACCGGCAGTAAATCTAGAGAGTCAATCTGATCCAACTCTCAGCATCTCATCAGGAGAAAGGTCCCCTTCTACTGAGCAACACACACCAGTTCAAGAGGCTCTAGTGTATGGTTTAGCTCTTTCTATACAAATTACATTACTTATGAGGAATGCCAGTGATGTACAGACGTTTGGTACAAAGTTACTCAATGACGATGAGAAAACATGGTCTACGGAGTGGCCTCAACCTGACACTGAATCCTCATCACTTTCGAAGATTCAAGCTCCTTGCAAGGCATTTGGACAGGGTCACTGCCCGATGGGTGACTCGTGTTGCTATCTACACATCGTTGAGACGATCGTGGAAGATGGAAGACCAGTCTCTCCAGCTCCGGCAGAGGTTAGTAATCGTGTTTGCTTTTCCAACAGGATCATTAATAGGAGATTATAGCCAGTTGACCCAGGGTTCGAGAGCGTGCATACTGATGAAACTGAACGGGTTGAAGAAAGGTTGGAAAACGTACCTGGTACAGATGAGGTGCCTGTCGTTGAGAACGTAAGATTGACCAAACGGAAGAATTCAGTGAGGTTGACACTTTCTAGGCTTATGAAGAGGACGGTGAGCTTGTGATCGAGCGTACTCTATACAACTGCACCGTCCGGTTCGGCCATGACAATGGCTGTTCTCCGATAGAGATCGTGGCTGCTTCTGATACCTGCCGCGCCATCATATCTAACTTGCCACCAGACATTCCCCATCCCGAAATTGTTGCCCTTATCAAGATCGTTGATGAGGAGAATGGATTCCAAGACTTAGAGTTGGATCTCGACCAGACAAAAGCAAATGCCATTGCGAGATTCGCCACACCACGACAAGCAGAGAACATGGTAGTCAAATTCCATGGTCAAATGTTCGATTCGCGACCACTGGCTACATGGCGGTCGGAAGAGTCTATCCAACCCCCTTTGGAGTCTAGAAGCGTCAGAATTAAATGGTCAGCTCCATCACGATCCGTGTGGTTCTACTATACCAAAGTCTCGTTGGCGAAGGCACACGAAAAACGGCTTGATGGGCTGAATGTTGATGGTCGAAAGGTCAAAGCGGAGTTTGCGAGACCGCGATCGAGTGACACGACTTATGCCGTGAAAGTCAGCGGCTTCCATGTCAACACGGATGAACAGGAGTATAAGAAGCTCGCCCAAGATGCAACGTTAGTCCACAAGAACGCTCCAACGTATATCGAGTCTCCTCTTGACAACATTCGTAATACGCTGGTGGCACGGGGTTCACTCGAACGCTTTTACCGTCTTCCACTCGATCCTAAGGATGCTAAGCATGTAGCTTTTGCACGCTTTGAAGACGGTCTGGATGCAGTCCTTGGGACTCATGGTAAACAACAATCGTACCTCGATAAAGGGTCACTCTCATTGCAGAGGGTCTTCCATGCGAACTACCCGATTTCTGATCGTACATACCAAGCCGTCCGCGCAATCATTGAGAACTTGAGCGAGACTGCTGCAGCAGAAAAGTTTACTCTTGATGTATACTATGGGGCTGAGCCTCCTGTTGACATCCATCTTTATGCGGATGCAACCTCTGTCGCCGCTGCTACGTTTGGGGAGGTAAATCGGGCGCTCTATAACGCTCTACTGGGAGAAGTAATGATGACAGAGGAAGATACGCCCATTCCGATCTGGGATGAGTATTTCGAGATGGAAAGCAGTTCCAGGGTTATTGAGAAGCTCAACAAAGACATCTCATTCCTCATCAAGGTGGATAAGCGGCGTCAACTGGTGAGGGTTCTAGGGGACGATGCAAGCCGCGTGAAGGCGCGGAACGGTATGTTGAAGTTATTGAAGATGGTGTGGGCGCAGCGTCACGTCCTACCACTCAATCTACGCGACATGCGAATTCTGGTTGACGGCGGCTACACACGGTTGCAGGAGGAACTGGGCGGCCCACACAAGGTGACCCTTGATTTGGCTATTCCGGAACTCGTTGTATGGGGTGATGCCGAGCTCAAGAAAACGACTGCTATCCTTTCAGCTGCGGCATCATCTGAGAACTTATCCCCAATT